>JANIJG010020251.1:6753-23458 GCA_024611175.1 Megaceryle torquata | reverse complement strand
GGCCTTTGTAAACAGGCCCTCTCCAGGCTTTTTGTGAGCTCCCTTCAGGTACTGGAAGGTGGCTGTTAGGTCTCCCCAGAGCCTTCTCTTCTCCAGGGTGAACAAGCCCAGCTCCCTCAGCCTGTCCTTGGAGGAGAGGTGCTCCAGCCCCCTGAGCATCTTCATGGCCGCTCCATCAGTTCCATGTCCTTCCTGTGCTGAGGGTGATGGCTTAACATGCCTTAACATGCTCTTCTTGCAGCTGTTGACTGTGTTCTTAGAGAAGCTTGCCAATGGATGTTAAGTTGCCATTAATCAGACTTTTTCATCTTTTAAAAAGGGTATATACATCAAGAGTTAAAATCCTCACACCATTGTTAAAAGGGGTGTGATTGAACAGAGTAAAACTTGATGACTGGTCTCTTTAGGAATTAAGAGGGGGAATATTTTTTCCAGATACCAGTGAATTAATCTGGCATATTGATGCTAGCTCATAGCACCCACTAATGTATTTCATCTCATTTCCTTTCCCATCTCCCTTAACTTCCAACACCTTTTTCTAAATTGTGTCCTGAAAGTGCCAGCCTTTTACCTTTCAAGAACTACTGAGCATAAACTGGGGTGTAGCTAGAGATGAGGATGACACCTCCCCTCAATTCCCAGTTCTTGGCCCTGTTTCCCCCAGTCTGATGTGTTGCTGGCCAGATTTATCTTCCACTTCCACCCTGTCAGAGGTAATCTACTGTAGCATGAGTCAACACTCACTGTCACAAGAGAAAAATAATTATGCATGTTCTTTTTCCTTCTATGGCTGAGCTGAACCCTACTTAGTCTTCAGTATTCCACTTTCTTTTAATATCTTTATGAAAGACGTCTTTGAAGGAGCTAACTTTGTTCCTGAAGAATCTGTTTGGCCTTTCTTATCTTCTGCTGCAGACAGAGAAACTGGAAAAACTGGCTTTTTTTTCTGGGCTTTTTTTCAGGGCTATCTCTTACATTACTGAATGCTTATGTCTTTTAAAAAAGTGTTTGTCTTTGATAAGTCTGATTAAAAAATAGGATTATATTTGTAAAGTATGTTCCAAGTGACAGGTAAATAAGGGAGCTGGGTTTAAATACTTCTGACTTGTGTAGTAGGCTGAATGAGATCAATAAAGATGCACGTAATTAAAAGCATTTGAGTCAGACATAATGAGAATCTATTTATGGTTTTGCATTCAAACATCAAAAGGGGCATTGATGGAGGGTTTCTTTTTATTGTTTTGGTTTTGTACAGCACTGCTTTGCACCTGCAAGCAGAGCTGCTACAGAAATAATCCCTCTCTTACTAGGAATAATGAACAGAAGATCATTATCCAGTGAGCAAAAAAAGTCTTGCTTCAGAATTTAGCTGATATTTTCAGTTGCAATGTGGCTGGTATTACTGATGGGTCCAGATACAGTGAAGTTTCCTTAAGGCTAAATCAGTAGTAGTTTGCTTGCAAAAGGAAGGTCAAGTTTTTGCACAAGTTGTTTTAACACCTTGATAGTTGAGTCTTAAATCTGTGGTACTATTTATATATATCAAGCTGAGACGTAGCTCTAGCTGTGGTAACACTGCAGAAAAACAAAATTCCCCACACAGGAGTAAAGGTTGGGGACTAGAACTGTGTTATCCCAGACACTGTACAAATGTAGAACGGAAGATTGACCCTGGCTGGAACAACGTGACTTAGTTTCCTTCTGATTTGGGAAAACTGCCTTTGTGAAGGGGATTGCTGATTCCGGTGTAAGACATGATCATCAAGTGTTAATCACCAGAGAGTCTAGTGATGCTACGGGATTACTATGGTTCTTGTGAAGGAACAAGACCACCGGAGTTATATTCATTCAGTATTGTTCTGAGTTCTAGAACCTGTTTGAGGGCTATACATGTTAGTGTAAAAACTTGACATTTCTGTGCCCAGCCTAGATATACAAGTGGGGCATTTAAATTAACTCCCCTAAAATATTCACACTCCGTGAACAGTGCCCATTTAATCCCAGGCACAATTGCTGCTGTGGACAAAACCCGAAGCGAATTGAGAAACTTCTGACTGACTGTTCAAAACTCTCTACTTTCTATTCTCAGAATGAGTGGCTGTGGTCTTCAGCCCAGTGTAAAATGGGTAGAGGATGGCAATAGAGTTACATACTTTTGGATGAGTTGACATTAGCATCGAAGTTCAGGTAATTTTCTTCTGCAGTGGATTTCCACCTTCTGCGCTTTGGCTCACATCACAGAGCACTCTGCATGTGGGTTCCCTTCAGATGATCCTAACCCAGGGGATGCCTCCAGGACTGCTTCTACTGTGCTGCTGTTGGGTACCAGTCTGCAGAGCATACCAGAACTAGCCTAAAATAATGAGCAGAAGCTTATCATGCACTGAGGGGAAAAAACAAACGTCTTGCTTCAGAATTTAGCTGATATATTTGTTTGCAATGTGGCTGGTGTTACTGACAGGTCCAAATACAGAGAAGTTTCTCTACGGCTAAATCAGTAGTACCTCTTGAAATGGGTATACTGTTGATGTCAGATCCTCAGCACCAACCATTTTCCTTGGAAAAAGGAATCTGCATGCAGTGATCAGTATTCATTAATGCTCCATACCTTGTCAGGCTTCTAATTTTCAGGTGAAGCTTTAAGGTGTATATGAGAGCCATAAATCCTCTGGCTTAGCACCTGCCAACAAGAAAGTGTCTTTCCTGCTCACACTTTAGTAGAGCAGCTGTGGTTAGTAGCAGTTTGTGATCAGAGAACCTACCAAAAGAGTATGCTCAAGTGCCTATGTGTCCATTTCTGTTTCTTAAATGTAATACTTTAAAATGTGCATGAAATAGGGCTTTATATTTTTTGTTGAGGTAGAATAATTTTTTTTTCTGTAAGAAAATGAAAGAATGTTTCTTTAATTTTTATTGAAAACCAAGTCTCCTGATCTGGAGAAAGTAGTCAGTATTAATCAGTTTTAAATTATCTAATAATACCATGTTGTATTAACATTACATGTGTCTGTAAGGGATTGTAGAGTACCCTGAAAAAAAAAACTCACATAGGATTATGTCTTGATTTCAAATGAGAAGTGAGTAGTAACAAATAGAATGTGATGTATATTGAAAGATGTAAGTTGAAGTACTCAAACACTCTGCAGAGTTCTGTTAGTATTTCTTTTTGAGAAGCAAAACCAATGAGTTTGTAAAGAGTTCACTAGAATACCCTAGTGAGCTTGAGTGGTTTTTAAGAGGAAAAAATAGGCTATGCTTAGGAATAGGCAAGAAAAAACAAGAAATTGAAGTAATTGTGGTCTCAGTAAGGTTTCCTTACTTAGGTGGAGTGGAAAAATGACAATGATTCTGTTTTGAAAGGAGAAGAATAGTAGAAGTTCAAGAATAATCATGAAGTGTCACAGGCCAGTTCACACACCACGTCCTGGTTTTCATAAGATAAAGAGATGAGCTCTTGAAATTGATAGGTGACAGTTCTAAACATGAAATAAATTATTATGGAGCTATCCAGTGTAGCTCTGTATTGCAAGATATTTTTCCATCACTGCTATGAAACCACCCTCGGGCCAAGCATCGCATTCACTTTTGATGCCTTTCTAGACCTTAGTGATCAGCTTTGTCTAATTCTTGATCTTTCTGTTTTTCAAAGGTTTATTTTTTGTCCTGCTGGTCTATTACTGCTAAACCCTTTCCTTAGACTCGGATATACGTGACTTGGCTTTGCTTTCAGTTTCCTTCCAGCTCTTTGATAACCACTTACTAACTTCTCAGTGTTCCGATGACGTGATTTTGCCATTGCCTGCTGACAACTTTAATCGGGCATCTTTATGGCTTTTCCTCTGTGATTTCACATATCTTAAGATATTTAAATATATGAATAAAAGTTCCTTTAAATTTGTACAAAAATGTTAACCTCAAATTCTTTCTTACAAGTTTTTTTCCTATGGCTTATGAAAGGACTTGTCATTGAAGTGACTGATGTGCAAAACAATTGATGATTGTGATAAACTATATTGCTTCATTTGCTGCCTTGTACTACCCCACCCATCTTCTGATGGATGTAGTCTTGGTTTGTAAAATATTTAGAGCTGGGATGAGTTTCTGTCCTGGTTCTGGGTATTCTTTTGTATTTACTGCTGAGGGGGCTACTATAAATGCAAGATAACAAGTGGGCAAATAATTTAATAGAACTTGGAAATGAATACTCTGAAAAGAGCTCTCAGTTTTTCTGTTTCAGCCTCTAACTCTCCTGTGAGCTCACAGCGTTGCAGAGTGGATTTCTCAGTGGAGGTTGTTCTGTCATCAGCAACTCTGGAGTTCCCCGAGTTTACAAAACTTACGGTGCTGGTGGAAAAGTAAGACAGGAAACTGGGTGTCTTGAGTCTAATCTGAAGGTGCTTCTGTGTTTAGTTGTCTCAATGAACAGTTTTGGTGAAAAGAAACTAAACAACCTGATATTTTTTTCCTTAGATGCCTTCATTTTGATTTTCATTAAGGGTATGGTAGTCTGCAGCTCAAACTGGCTGTGGCTCAGCATATCTGTCTGAGGTCCTTTCAGCCAACCTGATTTAAAGATCGGTAGCAAACAATGTTCAGCATCACAGAAGGTGGTACAGTCTGCAGTATCTGTCAATGAAAAGGAGTTGAGCAGAACAGTCTCTTGCATTGAGCTGTGTGCTGCCTTTAGGCTTATAGCAATAGATAAAGATTGTAATTCTGCCTGTTAATCTGATTTACCCATAAATGTAATCTCTAGGCCTGCAACAATTAAAAGTAATTTATGGATCACAAGAATGAAACAGAGGAAAAATAATGGTGCAAGTCTGGGATAGAGATTGACTTTAGAAGTCCCGAACTTGTAGATGTTTTATTTCTGTCATTAAAACATAAACTTTCAAAGAACAGACAACTGAGTCAGTAGGTGTAAAACATCTTCACTTAAACCTAGCTGAGTTGAAAACTGGTACATTGTGAAGGAGTAACCGTAAGGACAGATGCTTCAGAAGTTGCCTCGTGCAAAGTCCTGATTTCAAGGGAAATTTTCGAGTTCTGTCCTTTGTCGGGGTATTGACTTCTGAATCACACACAAAGCCTCTGATCTTTCTGAAGATGAGTCACAGTGCAACTTGTATGTCTAAGTACTGGGATCAAATCTGCAGTATGGTCGCTCCTGATGATAGGACCAGGTGTTCTCTAATCTCACGTGTGCGGTTATATAGGGTGCTTATTTAATAAAGAAGATTTAGAGCTATTAAAAGCAGAATGCTGAGGGGGTTTTATTGTGGGATGGTCTGTTTATTTGTATAAATTATCATCATTACAGCTCAGGTGTAGATTTTAAAGCAGCAAACATTACCTTGAGCTTAGTGGCTTTGAAGGCTGGGTTAATTTACGCTCAGAGTGGAGCTTTCAGTGTCAGGCGATCTTTTTTGCCAACATAAGCACTCAGCTGAAACAACAGCTATGACTCAGTTGCCAGCGAACGCTGCTTGAATTGATTTAGTCCGAGTTCAGATTTAGCACATAATCATGTTCAATTTGATCCACTGTGCTGCCTAGAGATAAAAGGGTTGAAAAAAATAGATTTAGCTTATGTCAGTCTTTGTGGTGATGTCATTGCCGTGAGAGATGGAATAGCGCTGTTACTATGCTGTGCCTGCTCAGTTGGTGGGTGTACGAGGGAAAGGCAAGGAGCAACTCAGTTAAGTGCAAAGAGCTTGAGTCAGAAGCCTGCAGTTATTATCAGCATTGAAAACAGAATTTTGGACTGTTCAATTGCAATATCGAATTGAAGATTTTTATTATTATTATTCTTATTCTTTTCTTTTTCTTCCAATCATTTGTTACTCAGAGGTTGCCTAACTCTGTGTGCAAAAGGGGGGGATGCCAGCCCGTAGCATGGACTGTGATGTCTCCACTCTGGTTGCCTGTGGGGTTGATGTGGAGATTTTTGCCAACCAAGAGGTTAAGGTATGCGCCTACAATTCTTTTGTTACAGATGCTTCTTAGAAAAGCCTTTGGGAGCAATAGGCGTTTGTATGTAGCAATTCAGAATGAGGAGGCAGATGAGATTCTGCTGCAGTAGTAAAAAAATCTGTTAATTAGGGGAGAGAAACGTGCCTGCTTTTTTCCTGTGTTTTGATAAGCTGAAAGAATAGGCTGGTGTTTACTCTTTAACGATACAAGAAATGGGTTATATAACTGACATCTGTGCATGTTTCATATCCATAACAAATCATTCATTGTTAATTTTGTCAAGATATTTTTAGTCCGGTGTCGCTTTTTAGATCAGCCTTGCTGTGAATGTTATTTGTCAATGTTGATAATCTTCAGATATTTTGACTTAGTTGAACAATAACTGTTTCTTTTCTTCAGATCCAAATCGGGTATGCAAGTAGAAAGCATTTGTGAAGGGTTAAAAGTTTGTAGCAAGTATTTTGGTGCATCTGCAATATAATAGAATACAAAAAGTTGTACATCTTGCATATCCTCTGAATGCCTCAGAACCAGTGCTTCAATCTAAAGCTTGATGTGCTGGGCTTGTAGTCTCTTAATTAGACAACAGCTATAGGAAAGTCATTGTGTGTAATTGCTACCGTTGAAATCAGTTATCTTTTTTCATTTATTCTCTTATCACTGTAAATTAAGTTTGAAAGAGGAATTTCAAGTATGCTGTTCACAGATCATCTAGAAGAGCTCATAGGTGTAATACAGTGATATTTGGTAGTTTATTTAAAGGACAAAGGTACTGACAACAATAGTTTCTAATCTGATTGTTCTTAGTATGGAAAGATGGAGGGGGGGGAGAGAAGATTTAGAAATTGAAGGTCAAATTTTGAACCCATGTTCTGGTTAATTCTGAGTCGGACGTTGAAAGCAATGGAAATATCTGGAAATAAACCCACTTTTATTTGCAAGGCATTATGATTTTTATTTCCTTCTTCGTTACGTACCGGGTGGTTTCATATATACTTTATACAGATGATTGTGTTGCAAGCAAGAGCTTCTTAATTTAAGAAGCTCTTTTTTAACGGTTTCATACTAGATTTAGAGATTAAATAGCGAATAATTCAGGTGAGCAGTCTTGCCTGCAGTGGGACATATTTCCTGTAGTGCTTTGAAGTAGTAAAATGTTTGCTTATTCCTTTATTCTTTTTTTCTTAATCTTAAGGACACTGTTTGGGTTTATTTTTAATTTAGGAATTGTACCTGCATTGATACGAGGTTGTACCTGGAGTAAACTGCCTTTTAGTGTCTGGTCCATGTTCAACACAATGCTGTGCAAGAAATTGTAGTGGTCATCTTGTATCGTGTGATAGTAGCGATGAAAAAGCACTATTTTGGCTGCCATAAAATCAGCGTAAAGCTTTCCATTGTCTTTGGTAAAACTTGGATTATCCAGTTTTAAGCTGCAGCATCTAGAAAGTGTGGCCCAGGAACATGGGATAAAAGAGAACAAAAGGGTTACAGAGATATTGCAGGTATTGTAACTTCTTTCATGTTACTTGGACTTTCTGTACTTTGCTTTGGTTAAAGGTGCCCTTTTTTTTTTTAACATCTGAATTAAAATGTTGAGTGCAGAGACTTTGGGTCTGTTTACAATGGAGACTGCACTGCAGACTGCACTGCAGCTTTGAAAATGGTAAGTCTACTTTGAAGTTGTCTGGCTTAGATGCTAGAAGCAGCTTGTCCTCGGTGACCCACAGCTCACTGCAGACTAATTTCCACTTAGTTGTCAACAGCCTGGGTTGTCAGAGGCTGTTTGTGGTGGTGCCGCAGCCCGGCTGCTTCCAGCACCCCAGCCAAGTAGCTCTGCTCTGCTCCCCGGCCTTTCTCTATGCAGCTGGCTGCAGAGCGTGAAAGTTTGTGCTACTGATATTTCAGAGGTGGAGACATCTCCTGCTCTTTGCTAACTCTCAGAAGAATTGTATAAAAAAAAAAAGTTTTGCTTTACTTTTTCCCTTCTTTTTTTGCTTTTATCTGCAAATGAGTTCTCTTCAAGGTGGGGTTTTTTTAATTGGCAGTATGGTCACAGAATCCCAGAATGGCAGGGCTTGTAGGGCATCTTTGGCAATCATCTGGTCCAGTCCCACTGCAAAAGAAGATTCACCTAGAGCAGGTTACACAGAATCACATCCAGAGGGGTTTTGAAAGTCCTCAGAGAAGATGACTCCACAACCTCTCTGGGCAGCCTGTTCTAGTGCTCTATCACCCTCACAGGAAAGAAGTTCTTCCTCATGTTCAGATGAAACTTCCTGTGTTCCGGTTTGTGCCTGTTGCCCCTTTTTGGGTTACTGGGCACCACTGAAAAGAGTCTGGCCCCATCCTCTTGATGTCCACTCTTCAGATATTTGTAAACATTAATAAGAGCCACCCCCCCGGTCTTCTCCAGGCTAAACAGCCCCAGGTCTTAGAGCCTTTCCTCATCATAGAGTTGCTTCAGTCCCCTCATCTTCATGGCTCTCCACAGAAGTCTCTCCAGTAATGTTTATGTTGACTTAAGACAATGGGAACACCAAGCTTTAAGGTTAAAAAGGAAGAAGGCTGATTCTGAGAAGAGATGGGGGTAGAAGTTGAAGTAAAAAGAGCAAAAGCAAGCATAGAAATCCTGCCTTCTCCCCCTCCCTGTTCTCCCGTGTGCAGTTCTCCACCCAGCCCTTCTGCAGGTCACCTGGAAGGCACAAATAGTAATGAAAACTGAAATCTAATCTCTTTTCCTTCCTTTTTTTTTTTTTTCTGCTATGGAGCTTTTGATGGCGGGGAAAGTTTTTTGTAGGGAACCTTCTGTCTGTGTGAAGGAAATTTTCCTTCAGTAATAGAACAGAAATAATGAAGATTTCACCATAGGAGTGATGCTTGAGATTTGTAAAATCTCCTGTTAGTCCTGTCTCAGTAGTTCTCTAATGTCAGTAGGGACTGCAGTTTAGGTTTTGGGGTGTTTGCAGCGTAACTTACTTGATTCCAACGTAGAGCTAGAACTGCAGCGAGGCTTTGGAGGATGCTGGCTGCACTGAGCTGCCATTGTCCCACATGCAGCATGTGGGTTGGATGAGATGGGGGTGGATGGGAGCTGCCCAGGCACGCACTGGGAGAACTTGGTAGGTGTTTGGGCTGTAGAGCAGGAGCTCCTGCATTGGGTGCCATCATTGCCAGAGCAGCAAAGGCTGCTACTGGGCACAGGGCTTGGAGTGAGCTGCCTAGCTTATTGCTGCTTTTCCACCTATGGAAGTGACCTTATTCTGTAGACATTATGCTCTTAGCATCTGGCAGCCAGGCTCAGAAATATTCTCTTTTTTTCCATTTGGCCCCTGGAACAGGAGAGCGATTACTCAGTGCTGAAGGCAAAGCTTTTTTTGTTTCAGCATTTGGAGTGGCTCATCCTTTCAACAAACAGAGGCTTCTGTGGATGCCCTGAAACTGGCGGCTGGCCCACAGCACTGACACTGTTGGTTTACCATCCACAAACCACCCAACAGACCCTTCATTTTGGATCAGCTGCCGCTCTGAATTGGCTTTTGTAGTCCAAAAAGTAGGTCAGGCTAATCAAGATGCTACTAACGGTACAGTGCTTGTATATCAGGAATTGGGAAGCTTGAGGAGACAACTACAGAAATCACAAAGTGCAGATCTGCTTTGAAGTTCACCTAGATAATTAAAGTTGTTCTTCTGGTGCCTCTAGATGATAATTTTATGTAATGATGGTTGTTACATAAGCAATTAGTTAATGAATACGTTGTTTATTTCTAATAGAGAAATTCAGACATCACTGAAACAGTGGAAGAGAATTTAAACTCATGCTCATTACTCTAAGCAAGATGATTTTAGATGATTAATTCTTCATGTTCTCTCTTCAGTTCTGTTCACACACACCATTCCCTAGGCAGCAAGGTGTGGTTGGGACCACGAGGCACCACTGTAGCACAGAAGAAATACTAATGATCCAGGCTGATCAAATTTGTATCTGATGACAGTAATGCCAAAGTAACGTGGATAGGAACATTATCTTAATGCAAGGGAAAAACCAATGTGGACATGAGCCAGGCAGCCAAGAGAAATGGTAGAAATAGTTTCACTCTTTTGATCGTATTGCTTTGGGGGATTAATCCCCATTGGGGCAGGATCTCTCTCAACCTCCAAACTCATTATTTGTTCAGTTGCTCAAGTGAGCACACTGCTAATACCAGTTGTTTGGGATGGATGGTTTGGAGATAAATCACCCTACAGTTGCCTTTGAGAGCTTTAGCAGTCTAGCATTCTACCTAAACTTCTGGGGTCTAGAGGGCAAAAGTTCACTGGGCTCTTGTGGCTTTTTGTGCTCTGATTCTCCTTTTGTAAAAGCAGCTTGTTCATAGAGATGTTCTGAGGTTTAAACACTCTCAGATTAGAATCAAGTGAAGAAAGCTCTAGAAAAAGGCAGTAGCGTTGCTGCTCCTCTGGATAATGCCAGATGCCCAGTAGCAGAAATGATGACTTGCTGGGAGAGTTCCAGGGTTTCTCTTCTCAAATTCTTCTCTGTAGCCACGTGAACTTGATTGGTGGGAAGAGACTGTTGCACAGTCATAAGACTCTGCAGACTGGGGATATACGGAGGAAATTCAACAGAATCACATAATTGTTCAGGTTGGAAAAGACTTTCAAGATCGAGTCCAACCTCAACCTAACCCTACTCCCCTAACCACCCACCGCTAAACCATGTCCCTGAGCACCACATCCAAACGATTTTTAAATGTGTTCAGGGATAGTGACTCAACCACTTCCCTGGGAAGCCTGTTCCAGTGCTTAACAACCCTTTATGTAAAGAAGTTTCTCCTGATATCCAACCTAAACAACAGCATGACTGCCAAAAATACCCTGATGGCTAGAAAAAAAAACTTTATAACTACTTCTGTTAGTATTTTTTGCACCTGATAATTCTTTCCATTTACAAATAATGTTACATCTGTGAAATCTTCAAGATCCAATAATGCTGTTTGAGAAAAAAATACCTATCTTTTGATCTCTGCTTACTCTGTCTTCACCTAGAGTAAGTAACAGAGGGACAGTGAAAACATTTATCTTCCTGGCTCGTTTGCTCTATTTGTATTAACACTTTTAAAATAGGGCATGTTTGGTCTGGAGAGCAAAATGCAACCTCTTTTCTACAACATGCAAAAGGCTGTAGTGTTGCTATACCTGATAGAAAATAAGGGGGTTAGAAAAGGCAAAGATGTCACCTTTGTTTCAAGAGGCTTGTAATCTCTGGGGTTTGTGTTTGTCATGGTGTTTTGATTTGGGTTTTTTGTTTGTTTGGTGTTTTGTTTATTTGTTTATATAAAGCAGTAGTTATGTTTGTTAATATGAAAAAAAAAAAAAACCTTCAAAAGCAACAGAAATAATGTAGCTAAATAAGCAGCAATGTGACCCAGCCATGTGTGCCTGCCACCCAAAAAGCCAGCTCGGTCCTGGGCTGTATCCAAAGCAGTGTGGCCAGCAGGCCGAGGAAGGCGATTCCACCCTTCTACTTTGCAGAGACCTCACCTGGTGTACTGTGTTCAGCTCTGGGGCCCTCAGTGTAAGAAAGGCATGGACCCGCTTGAGCATGTCCAGACAGGGGACTACAATAGTGATCTGAGGGCTGGAACACCTCCCCTACGAAGACAGGCTGAGAGAGTTGGGGTGGTTCAGCGTGGAGAAGAGAAGGCTCCAGGGACACTTTATAGCAGCCTTCCAGTACTTAAAGGGGGGTCTACAGGAAAGATGGGGAGAGACCTTTTTCCAAGGGCTTGTAGTAACAGGACAAGGGGCAACTGTTTTACACCAGAGTGTAGATTTGGACTAGATGTAAGGAAGAAATTCGTCGTGGTAAGGGTGGCAAGACACTGGCATGGGTTGTCCGTAGTGACTGAGGATGCCCCTCCCTGGAAGTGTTCAAAGCCAGGCTGGATGGGGCTCTGAGCAACCTGATCTAGTGGGAGGTCTCCCTGCCCCTGGCAGGGGGGTTGGAACTGGATGACCTTTGAAGGTCCCTTCCAACCCAGACCATTCTATGGTAAATAAGCTACATGACAAGAGAAATACTTTCCACTTTTAATTTAATGGCAGCCCTGTTCTCTCTGTTCTCCAAAAGGTCCCAGAAGCTGTAGTGCTGTTTCCAGCACGCTGACCCTGCTGCACTGCTTCAGTCTCAGCCCTGAGACTGAGCCAGGAAACCCAGTGCTGGTGCCGGCTGAGGCACTGCTGGCATCCCGCTGCTGACATCGTTTAGGCTTTGCCTTTGTCCTTCTGACAGCCCCGGTTTGAAGGCAATTGGACTGTTGATGTATCTGAATACAATGGCAAGACTTTTAAGGGTCGTGATGTGCCCTTTGGGCTCACCTTCAATGATTTGTTTCACTGGAGGTCAGTGGCAGCTGCAAGTGCTTTGATACTAACAGTGAACAGCAGAACAGGCCAGAGGGTTTTGGTTTCTTTTTGATCCTCATTGTTGGAAGCCACGTGAAGATACTTCCTTTTCCTAAGGATAAGTAGACAATGAGCAATTTTGTGATCAAATGAAAATAAATAAGAGCTGGAATGTGTTGCTGGAAGGTGCAGCATTAATCCAAGGCTGTTGGTAAGGTAAGATGGACCTTGGAATTATACTGATAAATGGCCCAGACAGTGTGAGGAGCAATGAAGAGATGATGATTTTCTTCAGTGCATTTGAAGAATTAATCAGTACAGCTGTAGATTTAGGTTCTTTTAATACAGATGAAGTGTGATACTGATTTTTCATTAAATAATTATTTTGGTTAGAATTCCCAGAAGACCCCAGAGAGATGAAGTACCCAAAGTCTCTCTCTCTTTTTATTTATCTATTTATTTATTTATTTTCAAAACCAGTTTTTCAAGGGCACGTTGCTTCAGGTTTGTAGTGATCTAGCCTCGGTCTTCTCTGAAGATACCATAGATGTGCACTGGGTTGTCCCAAGCTTTAGTTACCACTTACTGCTGCTTAGCACGATCTAAGCTTTGTTATTGAGGAAGTGTGCATCTCTTTAACACACACAGACTAAGGGATATGCTTTATGCTTGGACATTTCTTCCATTAATATTTTCTAGGGGTGGTTATACTAAAGACATTAAATAATCTAGATAGTTTTGATCATTCACGTTCTAAACAGCATATTTGCTTTGGAAGATGCTATCTAACCATAGGCTAGAATGCAACCACCCGGGACACTGTGGTCTCCAGCCGCGAATTCTTCCTTGGTGAGGAGATGCTGAACAAAAAGGGTACCACAGTTTATCAGACACTTGGCTAACACCCCAAGCAGTGGACAAGGAGGAAGGTGAATCATTACAATCCCCTGAAAGAGGCTCCAGAGGTGGCAGAGTCACAACAATGATTTGGAGGAATTGATTGGTTCTCCCTACCAACATTCAGTAACTGGTGCAGATAAAGGCGTTTTGGCAGAAACGTTAGTTTCTTATCAATTACTTTAAGGCACTAAGTGTCAAGGAGGAGAAAGGAAAAGTGAATAGAAAGTGGAAAAAATACGGGGAGAAAGATAGAAAGATATCACCACCCTTGGATCCAGTGATGTCTCATGGGATCGGTCCTGATCTCCAGTACTTTGGTGGCAGGTGCACACAGATCAATATTTTTCTTTATACACTTGGGATACGGGTGGCATCCCCAATTTCCATAGGGAGTATAGAGAGGTGGTGCTAATTTGTGTGAGCCTCTTCTAGTTCAGTGCCCACTATTTGTCCCCCCTGGTGCGATGGGGAAAAGACACCATCCCACCTATGCAGAATTTACCTCTTCCTATTGTTAACTTCTCTGAAAGGAGCCGAAGGAGAATGGAGCCATTGAGAGCCATTAACGCTTCCTCCCTCCAGACAAGCCTTGCTCATTCTCCCTTCAGATCTTATCAGCTGCCAAGGTCTAGAAACCAGCTGAGCTAAGCCTCTGGTCAGTGTGCAGTTGCAGGATTTTTGTGCTTTCCATTCATATATTTATAGTGGTGCCAGGACTGTGGGCTTTCCTGAAATTTTCCCCCATTGTTTTTTTTTCCCAAGAGGACACTTTGAAGACTGTACTGTCTAACTCTCCTTGAAGTAACTGTATTTATTGATTTCCTGGCATTGAGTCTTGATTCTTGTTTGGTGTAGATCGTAAAATCATAGAACTTTTTGGGTTGGAAGGGGACCTTCAAAGGCCATCTAGGCCACTCCCCCCTGCACTGAGCAGGGACATCTTTAATTACATCTGGTTCCTTAGACACCCATCCAACCTGACCTGGAATGTTTCTAGGGATGGGGCATCTGCCATCTCCCTGGGCAACCTGGGCCAGTGTCTCACCACTTTCAGAGTGAAGAATTTCCTTATTTCCAATCTGTATCTCCCCTCTTAGTTTAAAGCCTTTATCCTTTACCCATTACCACAGATCATACAGATGAGCCTCAGTTGCTGTCAGCTTGAGGCATGACAGCTTAGCTGCCCTCTGTACTATCTGCAGTGTAGAATAGTAAGCTTGTTTTTTTTCTAGCCAAATAAACTTCTCCCCTTTTTGTTCTCATTGACAATGCTTCTAAAATCCACATGCAGCCATTGAGTTTGGCTCCAGCTTCTGCTTTCCTTCTAGAAATTGGGTTGATTTCTGCTTTGTTCATGTTAATTCCTGAAAGCACAGATCACGTTCTCCCCACATTAGTGTTCTTGTGATGCACGTAACCCCATTTGCAATTTCTGTTGGTGCTGAGTCAAGGAGAAGCCTTTGGTTGGAGCAGCTCTGATGGAGTTCAGACAGATGTCTGCTCAGCAGCAACGTTGACAGGAAACCAGCTGGATGGGCCTGTTCAGAGCTGGGGGCTGCAGCAGCATCTCTGTGGCAGTGTCTGTTCTGTACTCCTGGACTTGCTGAAAAAATTCACAGTGCTCTAGATCAATAAAAAGTTCCAAGTGTTCCCATTTGCAGATGGAGAACTAAGGAACCAGGAAATAGGTTTTCTCTTTAGGAAACTGGATTGCAGTGTGTCAAAGCTGATGTAATTAATGATCCTTGCTTTGAATAATCGGGTTTTGTGGATGTTCAGCCTCAGATGCTGCTTGAGCTCTAGATATTTTTTAGAGAGCAAGGAGCTTTGATTACTTATGAGCTGGTTTGTTGGATTTTTTTTTTTGGTGGTGGTTGTTTTTTTGGGTTGGTGGTTTTTTTGGTTTTATTTTGGTTGTTATTTTTCTGGAGTTTTGGTTGTTTGGTTTTGGGTTTGGTTTTTTTTTTGGTTGGTTGCTGTTTTTTGGTGGGTGGGTTGGTTGGTTGTTATTTTAATTAGCCCAACCATGCTACCTTTCAGAATCTGCCTGAGATTCTGGCAGCACTGGGGTGCAGAGATGGACTTTACCTTGCCAGGATGGCTTCATATTTAGCAGGAGAAATACTGCAGCATGCAAGAGCCTCCAGTTCTGCAGCACCGGATAGTCCTGTAATAGTCACTGAGCTGAGAAACACAATGAAGCCGTTGTGCTCAGAGCAGTATCAGCAGACAGCTGCACACAGTCATTTCTTCAGCTCTGCTTGTCACTTGCAGAACTATCTGCTTCATATATCGCAGTGAGTAATCTTGATACATTGGTCATAAAAGGTGGAGGCATTCAGATTGCTGCGTCATGCCACCCGAGTTCTGCTGCGTTACACCCATGTCGCAGCCAGAGAGGTGGTCACCTTGTAGAAATCTCATTTGTCTTATTCACATAGGTCAGATGTGCTGCTGTGCAGGCAGATAAACAAATTATGGTAGAAGAAAATGCTAATCTTCTTCAGAAAGGAAATTCCATTTTTGGAGGAGTTAAGATTATCTCATAGGTATCTTACTCCAAGTTTGCCAAGCTCACGTTTCATCACCCTTTGCTGTGTATTCTCTTGCCTGAGGACAAGGTTCTTTTGGTCTTGGTAACTTTCCTGTGTTCTCAGAGGAAAGGCAATAACTCGACCAGTAAGAATATGGACTTTCTAATTGCCTAAATAATTAGAACTTACACTGGGAAATTTGCTTCAACCAACACTTCTCTGGAGCTGTTGGTTTGCTGTGGGTACTCTTTAGTTGGTTTGGGGGGTTGGTTGTTTTGTTTAGGGGTTTATTAAAAAAAGAAAAAGGTATAAAACCCCAAAATGAACCAACACCATCAGAAATGGTCTTTCTCCATCAGAGACACATTTAAGAGAAGCAACTACCTTTAAGGAACAGATCATAGGCAGAAGTCTTCTGAGCTCTGGTTTCAACCTGAGGAAGGAGGAAAAGGATTATATGAGGAAGGGAAAGGCACAGGGTTTCAGGAGAGGGAAGTCAGTATGATGAGAGGGCTTTTAAAAATAACAACAACAAAAATAATAATGAGTGCCTCTGTGTTGCAAGACCAAGAATGGAAAACAAACCCTCTTGTGGAGGCTGGGGCAGGGAGGTAGGTTGTGGCAGGAATTCTGATCGCGTGTGTGACAGCGGCAGAGAAGTGAAGATGGAGAGGGAATTGGTGAAAATGAGAATAATCAATGGAAGACCAAGGTGAGACCAGATGACTTTGAAACGGAATGATTTAAGGACTTTGAGAGCAGAAGCTGATACGAGATGCCAGAAAAAAAAAGAGGGGGGGGGGGGGGAGGATGGTCAAAGGGGAGGACTTTGGGACAAAGCTTTCACCAAGGGGGTGTTGACCTCATTGAAAGCTTGGGTAAATTAATTT
>JANIJG010020250.1:49597-113215 GCA_024611175.1 Megaceryle torquata | reverse complement strand
AGGAAAAAAAGAAAAAAAAGGAGAGGAAAAATGAAAAAAAAAAAGGAGAGGAAAAATGAAAAAAAGGAGAGGAGGAAAAATGAAAAAAAAGGAGAGAGGAAAAAAAAAAGGAGAGAGGGAAAAAAAAAAGGAGAGAGGGAAAAAAAAAAGGAGAGAGGGAAAAAAAAAGGAGAGAGGGAAAAAAAAAGGAGAGGAAATTACCTCCTTTCATGAGCTGCCTTTTCATGATTTTGCCTTAATTCCTGAGAGCTCTCCAAATTGATACGAAGAAATTGCAAGTCACGCTGCTGTTTTATGTAGATCTGTTTAAATACAGTAAAATGCATTAGTGAAAATCTGGAGTGCAGGAACATTGTCATCAGGTACTAACACATTCCTTGTCTTCCAAAAATACCCTTAAAAACATTCTTATAAACCATTACCTGTGGTCAAACTATTGTCAAAGCCTTCAAACCTCAGGGGTCATCTCTGCATGCATTTAGGGAAAGGATGTTCTGTGGCATTAAACAATATTTCTGTGAAAAGACTGCAGTGGTCTTCTAAAATTAGACCACACTGAACCATAAATACATCATCATTATGGTTATTTAATATTTAATATGTGTTGTTATTGTGTTGTTTAAAGTTATGTAGAATTACAGGACACGGAACAACGACTGGGGCATTTGGCTTTCCCTGCAGTGTTTTTTTTTTTGTCAAGCTAATGTAGAATATAACACCCAGATCAATTATTTGCAGTGAAAAGAACTGAACATGCCTTGAGAACCTAAATGAGTTCTGCTAAAAACACTGGGTTTCACAGGGCTTTAATTTTAACCCCCAAAAATAGTAATTAAAATATTACCAGCATTCTATCAGGACCCCAGCAAGGCAAAAGCAGCAAATTTGATTTTTTTTTTTTTTAATTAATAGCTAAATCTAACTTTTTTATAGTGTTCTATGCAGATCTGATGTTACTGAAAAACACCTCCATAATCCCAGAGTAGAAACACAATTAGGGTCGTACCTGTCGCAAACTTGATAGCTCCGTGTAAGTCCGTGCTTGCTTAGACCTGGCCAACTGAAGAAGCTGATCTTTCCTCTTTGCTTTCTCAACTGTTTCCAAACACACACAGTTTTTTGAATTAGGTGAAGTGAATAGACACAAAGCAAACACATTTGTTAGTGCGTAAGTCCCTAGCAGCAGCAGGTAACTAACCAAAACACCAATATTTTCTTAAGTTCAACAGGATCTGTTTCCCCTCCAAACAAAATGAACACAAAAAACCACACGACAACTAAACAGCTCATGTATTTTCCTTGGACTTTACAGCAGCATTTGGCTTTGTTTCATTAGCAGAAACATTCTACTTCATGAACTGATTTATTTTACTTTTTCATGTTAACATTCTCCCATGGAAAGGAAATTCAGTAATTAATTCTAAATCATGCCTTGCAAGGGAAGGGCTGGGAAATACTTCTTATTACTATTGTTTTTAAAATAATGAGACATGGGATCAATATTTGGCAAAGGTAATGGCAGATGAAAAGTGACAGGCAAATAAATCATCTCACACCAGACAACATCTTTGGTCACGTCATTTTTTGAGGTATATTGCTCGCCTGTAAGATCTCTGCAGCAACATCAGCCTGCCTTTCCTATCCACTGCAATACAGAAGAGTTTCTCTCAACTCAAAACCAAAGTGAAGCTCTCAACAGAAAGCAAGCTGCCATTTACCAAGTCCTACATACTGAACTGTCTAAACAAAACCCATCAGCTAAAGAAAACAAAGAGAAAAAGTGAATTTGTAAACATACTTCTTCTATACAAACACCAGAGAGGGTGAAGGGGCTGGTAACTTCATAGGGTCTAAGCTTTAGGTTTTGCACGTGGCTTCTTTTCGGTAGGTCACCATTTTCTAGGCAACCTACACCAGAAGGGAGAATGCCACCCCCATTTATTAACACCACAGCAGACACAGAAGTCTCAAACATTTTTGAGAGAATCCTCTGAGCCATTCACTCCTCTGTGTATAATCCTACTGGTGAACTTGGTCCTTTTACAGGGTTTCATAAATTGCTCCTGCAGAAGCCCTGGATACTGTGTGTCATTCTTCTATGGAAGCAAAGTCAGAACCTTTATTAAACTGCAAGAAAGGTAGCTAAGAAGCTGCCTCCTTCACAGATATTAGTGAACTGTTGGTGCCTAGAAGTCTCCAAGCTGTTGAAAGCTAAGGCATGGAGATCCAACTGCCCACACTCACCAGTAAGTGCAAGCTCATTCCTCAAGTAGACATTTTCTTGTTTGAGGTGAAGGATTTCTTCCTGCTGCTTACTATTTTCTTTCATCTTTTCACAGAGGTCATCTTTAAAACAAAACGTAGTATTTCCCAGAATGAAAAGGAATCATGCTGGTCTGCAGAGAATTAGGTGCCCAGTATCAACATTTACCTTTCAGCTTATTTCTTTCAAGTATCAGTTCTTTCAGTCTCAGTTTGAGGTCTTGCCTTTCCTTGTTGAGATTGAATTCCTCTACCTTTGCTGCACACAATGTGCTTTCCAGCTTTCTGAATTTAGATGTAAACTCAGTAATGTGATCTGTTGTTTCCAGCATAACCTCATCCTGAAATACAGAATAAATCAGTAATCAAGAATAAATTCCATCTTCACATATGGATTTTGACAAAACAACAGGACATCTTACTGCAGTACTTAGAGCTACTTCACGGATTTTCTTCTGAGCTCTTGAAGTAAAAAGAACAACCCAAACACCAAAATCAAAGCCAGGAAACAAGCTTGTTTATGAAAACAAACCAGTTTATTATTTGTTGACCGCTTTGCCCTTCTCAAACAAGTCTAAGAATTAAGCAGCAGTGAGATCAGCGGTGACTAAACCACTGTGGTACAGTCACCAATAACTGCACTGCAGTTTGACCACATTTAGTGCCTGATGAGACAACAGATGTTACCTTCAGCTTAAGCATAGTAAGAAGCTCCTGCTCCCTGGCTTGCAGCTGGCCTGCTTTAGCAGACAGTTCCAAAACTGAGCAGTGAAGACTTTGATTTTTCTCCTAATGAACAGAAAGAAGACTGTCAGATACTACTTCAGGGATTTAAAGTTACTCTTTTTCCAGTAAACGTGGGCACAACTTTACTTAAACATCATGAATGGCTGTGTGGGATTCTGAGGGGGATCTGGAGAAAAATGGGTCTGGAGTAAGAGCTGTTCCTCAGGTCATTCCAATCTAACTTGCTTGTGATCATGGGAATAATATCCTGCAGGACTTAGAGCAAGCTGGTGTTGCACACAGGGGAAAAATTATCCCGATAAACACAGCACTGCCAAATCAGTTTAAAAAAAGAAAGAAAACCTAGAACCCTCAAATACCAATTATTTTCATATCCTTGCATTCTTTTCAGAATGTTCCATTTCATCATAGTAATCAAAAGGTGTAAATAAAACGGGCTGGAACTTCCCACCCAAGCACCAGCACCGTTCTGAGGAGCAGCACTGCCTTTTGCACTCACAGTGCCTGACATTTCTGGAGGCAAGTTGGTTCTGAGCAGCATTCCCCAAAACTCAGCAAACACACACAAACTCCAAATCCTAGCTTAGGAAAGCTTCCCCCCCTCATTTTTCCTTTAAGAAATCAGAGCTACATTTTAATCTAACATTACTGTGCTAAAAGACAAATGTAACCCAGGAGCCTTAATATGAAATATTTATTCACTAGGGAAAGTCACAAATGCCACTGGCATTCTGTACATGCACGGACTGCAGAATCAGACCATTGCTCAACTCCTACCTCCAGAGCTTGACAGCGAAGTGTTGCATCTGTTACTTTTTGAGACATCTCTTTAAGCTTCTGTTGTGTCAGTGATTTTATAATTTCATTTCTCTTTTTCAGCTCAGCTGAAAAGAGACAAGGTATTTGTGAGAAAACAGCTCAGTCTTTCAGCCCAGCTGAAAAGAAACAAGGTACTCGGGAGAAAAGAGCTCAGATACTCTCATGCAATTTAAAAAAATCTCAGAAATAATTTAATCTTGATTTTTAAAATCTCCGAAGTATTTTAATCCAGTGGTTTAAAATCATGCGATTCGGAAACGGACGCTTGCGTTGCACATGGGATTCCCTGGTGAATTCTGTGGTGACCTCTGTACTGTGGCTGTCCAACCAGGCTGCTCAGAGCTGCTGGGTGGTTTGGAGATGATGTCAGAGCTGTGCAGCAGCACCTCAGGGCACAGTACACCAGCACGTTTGCAAATTGTTCTCTTCCCCTTCATCAGATTGGGTTTTTTTTTTAAGAATCTCCAGAGGCAATTTACATATTCAAACAAGAAAGAGCTCTCTGATTATCATACCCCCTTCAAGATCACATTATTACCATCAGGAAAATTTGGACATCAGAAAGAAGACAGCCAAATTTAAGGCTGAAGGAAATGGGTCATGTGATGCAAAACTGTTACTGAGTGGTCTACGCACCTGAACTTATTTAAAAGACCAGAGCCTTATTCTTTATCCACCCAACACTTACTGTTTAATAAATTGCATCGTTCTGCTAGAGTGAGTATTTTTTGCCGATCGCTGTCCCAGGCTAGAAGCTGGGCCTGATGCACTGCAACCATGTCATCCAGCTCCTTATCGCGATCTCGCAGCTCCGCCGTCAAAAGCTGGATTTCTTGCCTCTGTTTCTCAATGGTGCTGTTCTCAACGTTTGGGCTGAGTTTCTATAAAAGGTAATGCACAGAACGTGTTTCAACACAGAGGAGAAGCAACAAACTCTGATAATAAACTCGAGATTTTAACGGAAGCAAAAAGAGGTTTATAACATAAAGAGCAACCACTCTGAAAAGTCCCTTGTGCTTGTGGTACCACCTGCGGTCCCTGACTGAATCCGTTAGAGGTACAACAAGTACTTTCATGCTAAAAATAGAGCACTTAGATTGTTAACTGTGCTTTCATTTTTTACCTGGGGCGAAGCAGAATGCGGCAGTGATGAATTCATAGGGGACGGGGGGGACAGAGCGCTCCCAGGCACTAATGGGTACTGGTAACTCTTTATGACTGTCACGTTCAGCATGGAGGCCGCCTCCGCTGTCAGCACTCCGCGGTTACCCGCCGAGCCAGCTGCTGCCCCGGCAACCCTGCAGGAAGGACAGACAGACACAAGCCGTTGAGAACTGGCCGAGGCGGGGCTCGGCCCTGCGGCCTCCCACGGGCAACCAGGCCTGAGGAGGACCCCGAGGTGCCACCGGGCAGGCGAGGTGGCTCCCCCCACCCTTCCCTCCGCCGCCCGCTTCCGGGGCGGACACGCAAGTCTCCCCCGTGCCCCCTGGGTGGCGCCGCAGCCCCGCCGCTCCCGCCCGTTACCCCGCGCCCCTCCGACCCCACCGGCGCCCTGGCGCTGACGTCACAGCGGCGCCCCGCCCCCGCCAGCGGTTAGGCAGAAGCTCCGCCCCTCCCGCTGCCGGTTCGAGTCTCCGAGCCCTCGGGACTCCGGGTTCGAGTCCCGCGCCCGCCTGCTGACAACAGATACCGTCCTCTCTAAGATACACCATTCTCAATACATTGACTTGGAAGAAAAATCACAGGAAAAAAAGAACTTTACCGGTAGAGAATGGGGTGTACAGTGCAGCACCCCCTTGGGTTTGACCTCATCCAGGTGTTACAGTGACGGGAGAATGGCAACTCAAGACTGCGTACAGGCAGCATTTAATCTTATGACACAGAGCAGTGACATACAAAGCAGCAAACCAAAGCTTGAGGCTGTTTGCAGGAGGATGGAGAGCAAAGCATCACACCTGGCAGCCCAACTGACCTGCTGCCTCAATACAGTCCACGGAAACAAACAGCGGTCGCTATGAAGTTGTGCTAATGAACCACGACTCTTGAGCTAGCAGCACGCTGAAAGCATAAAGCCACTAAAACTGCCTCGCCTAGAAGACTGGCATGGTTAGGAGACTGTTTGGAACGATGAAAAAAGGCTAAACTTTTCATATATATTCCTATGTTCCTCAACGTTTCCATTTAACGGAATAAACCAGTTCAGTTGGAAGGCACCTACAAGGATCATCTGCCTGACGTTCTCCTTTCATTATTAACAAACCTCTAGAATATTCATCCCATTCTGATTTCTAAGACTTTGTGCGGGTAAATCTTAGGTACGAGTTTCCATGCAGTAACGACATGCCTTATTCACCAAAGTTCAGCAAAAAGGACAGCAAATGGAAAATAATGACTTAAATTAATGACTTGATGACTTAAATTCTTATTTTCCTGTAAGACTGTTAGAGGAAAGTAAGCTGTAAAGAGAACAGAAACCGCATTCAGCGAGGAACAGTAATTTTATTTAAACCTACTTCATGCGTAAGCATGATAAAACCCCAATTTAACTTTGGCAAATATCACAACAACAACAACAACAAAAAAGACCCCAAACAAATCCCAAAACCACCCCCAAGCAGCCTATACAGAACAGTGAAAATGCCAAGGATACTGGTTCTCCACAGGTTCACTGCAGAGCAAATGGGTTTAGAAGCCTCACTTTGGCTACATCATTTATAACCATATAATTAAATAAAGGTAGACTTTCACTTCTTGACTTCTCCGAGATCTTCAATGCTGTCATCATCCACCTAGGAAAAACAAAAAGGCCAAAACACAGCATATTAAGTAGATTTTCTTCTTGAAAGTCTCACTCAATATTCACCACTGGACATGTAATCAAGTGTGGGAGAAGGATCCAGCACCACCCAAGATTCCCTGGTTGTCAGTACTACACGGGTGGCGTGTGCCTCTAGGACACAGCCGAGCCTACGGGGCTCCCCATAAAGACATGACCATGGAGCTATTCAGAGAGATCCCCCAGAACACAATGAAGGAGAGTCAAAGAAACCACCTGCGATTGAAGCAGCGCAACAAAACCTCTCAACCATCAACGTTTCAGTCCAACCCAAAATTAGCTAATCTGCTTTTTAATTTTGCAATATTTTAAGAGATTTTGAAAAATAGGATGGCAATGTGAGAATACTCGGGCATTCACCGTTAAGAAACGGGCACAAAGAAACCAGGTACCTGACAACTGGACTTATTTCCACGTGCCTTCCTCACTGTAGTACCCACAGCAACAGCACTACACTTCTAGAGAGTTAATGTTTCTTGGACAACAGAACAACATTGAACTTCCAAGTTTTAATCACTCCTTTATCATTTAATCATTCACAGGTGGGGACACAACAACTGGAGTTTATTTTTGCATAACAATTTTTGCTGCCAAAGATGGAACCTTTTTTTTTTTTTTTCAACTGTTGCCAAAAACTAGAGATCTGACAGAAGAAAGAGTTTATTACCTCAGGCCACTTCTCCTGGATTACATCAATAATGTCATCTGTAAAATCCCCCTGGATGATGATTTCATCTTCTCCTGTTACTGAGGCACCGCAGGAAAATTTCTGAGCAAAAAACCTTTGTGCTTCCTTAAGATCGATTTCTGTTGATGGGAAAATGGACAGTTTCAGTACAGTCATTGACAGAGAAATATTTTCTCAAGTTTAAAACCAAATTCTTGGTTTAATCGTCGAAAAACTATTGGCAGTTTACAGTTAAAGCTTTGCTACAGTTCCACTGAAGTCTGTTGTTTACAAACAAAACAACTGACTCTACAAATCTAGCAAACTCTTCAAGGCACCAATCGCTGAGTGTCCTCTGTACATTCTGTTTATGTAGGTCTGTGCTACACGCAGAACCGATTTAAAAGCCCCTCCAATCTGAGTGACTTCTGTAGTTACTGAACAAGTTTTTTCACAGAAGTCCTTCAGTATGGTCCTTTCAGAAACACATCCCAACCATTTTTGTCACTGGCTTCCAGCACAAAGATAAATATCCAGTTCAGATGGAGCTAGTGCGTATTGACGGTTTCTCCAGAAAACCAATGACATTCTCATGCAGGCAATATTTGCAATATTTATTTAATATATCTTGTTAATAGAACAGAGGTTAAAAGTGACCTTTTTAACAGAATTCCCAAGGAATGTGTCAAGTGAGATGTTGTTACAAACACCAAGGGGCCGTTGGTGGCTGACCCAAAGCTATGTAGGACGGCACCGTTAGCGTACTTTGGTAAGGATTTAGCTGCCGTGCTAGAAAGGCAGTTCAAGCTTTACTTAATCACTCTCAAGAATAGGTAAAATTAATTGCCAGCAACAGATTTACAAGTCTGATGGAGATAAGCATCTTTTTGAACATAAACATGTTTATAATTAAAGACAATAGACTACTTTGAAGTCTAACAAGCAGACTGCTAAGGGAAGCCCTACTTAAAAAACAAAGTGTAACCCTATTTGTTTGCAAACATCATGGAAATAAGGGCTTTAATAATTTATCACTGAGGGAAGTCAGTGTAACTTCTGCATGCTTTGGAACTGCTAAAAGCACCGTGGGATTTTCACCTCACACAGATGGAAGTGGATTGCTCAACATGACACGGAAGAAATACCACCAGGTTAAAAGAAAGCACGTCTAAAACCAACGAAAACCACCTAAGTCAACTCACCAAACGTTGCAAGGCCACATACTCTCGTGACATATTTTTTCTTTGCTCTAGGAATTTTAGCTATTGTAACTTTCTGTGGTACAGTCTTCTTTTTCTGTTTTATCTGACCTCTTCCACCTTTAAAGCAGAGTATAAGGTTACCTAGTTAGTTAAATGATGTGACACAAAAGAAAAAGCATGTAAGAGCAGATTTCATCCCTATAAACAAAGAAACTGTTATCTCCTCATCTGTGTCAGTAAACAAAAAATATAGTTTGCACCTTGTCTTACATTCAAGGCTTTTTAGTATTATTTAAGAAAGGTTCCATGTCATCAAAGCTCAGTATTGTAAGAAATAACAATATCTGCCCATCAAATGTGTGTGCACAGAGAACCCCACCACAATTACCAAAACAGGGCTTGTCCCCACACGAATCACTGCATTTGGTCTACATCTGACTCCTCTTTCAGGAATATTGTTCTTTGGTTGTAAATCTAGGAACAAAAACTGGTATTTTAATGTTTTCCAGGAGTTTAACATCCTTCAGGTTTGTGTCCAAGGCAAAGCAGCTTACTCATGTCCATTTAATGAGGCCACAAGGATGTGCTTGGGCAGGCTGATGGGTCAAACAGCAGATTAAGTTCCAGACACCGGTGCACGACCCCAGTGTGAACCAGTATTTATACATGAGCTAGAAGAAAACACCACACCTTTGAAACCAAAGCCAGCTACAGTAGCCAGCTGCCAACCTTCCACAGGATCTAACTTCTTTCTTACTGTTTCTAGGCCAACCCAAGGGAACACTTCACATATCAGGTATTTATGAGCCTGAGTAATGCATACAAAAGATCCATTCCACTCCTTAAGAGTCTTCAAGTCAGATTAAGATCTCAGTTAACTTTGTGCACAGTCATCAAGTTACTTCAAGGTAACCAAAGCTTCATGTTCTCGAGCCTTCTCCGCATGAAAAGCTGAAGAATTTATGACAAGCAAACTTAAAAAAAGTGTCCAAAAGGACACACAGCATTTTCAATTGTACATTATTATAAATTATTATCTAATAATTTAAGGTAGTAAATTTGTCTTAAAATTTCTTCAGTAAATTTCTGCAGTGTCTTAGTAAGTTTTTGCTTGTTTTTCCTCACCCTCTCTCTTACAGTCAATCTTATACCATCACACAACACCATACCATAAGTTCTCATGAAACTGTAAAATATTTAAGCATTTCCTCCCAGAATCTAAATGGTATTTTTTCAGAAATAAAAACCAGACTGAAAACTAACCATACCACCCCACACAATAAATGAACCTTGAAAGAAAATGTCCTGAAGTCTCTGGGAAAAACATCCAAGCTACAGAACGTCAATTGCTGTTATCACTACACAGAGCCTGCCTACAAGGCAAGCATAACTGGTTACCAAGACAGACAAATAAAACATCTGCACTGGTATGTGGCTTGAAATCTGAATCTTACTGAGCTATTAACCATGATTTCTGAAGCACCACAGACACAACTGACAACACTCCACAGGCAAATGCATATTAACAACCCCAGCGTTGATTTACGATGGAAAATGTATTTAATTAGAAAGAACTCCCAACAATGGAAGATAAAAGTGTGTTTAAATTGTTTCATCTATTTTATATCTTCCGAAGTTGTTTTTTGAAAGTGTTTTTCATTAGCATTGCTGGGAAGAGACAGAGCTGTTAGCAGAGACATGGGTGATAGTGTTAAAAAGCATAAACCCAAACCCTGTTATGTGAATACAGAGGAGGGGTGGAATAGGAAAAAAGGCAAAAGCAGTGTCATGAGGCATGACCAGAGGAAAGCAGTCTTTGATCTACTCTGCAAGCAACCTAGAAACTGCCGTTTAACGGGGCAGAAACAAGCATTCCGGGAGGCGTGGCAGCTGATTTTAGGTTGAGAGGAGTTACTCCCCAAGTAAGTGCAGTAGCAATAAGACACGTGATGCAGGTCACCGTTCACTTGCTATTACTACTCTCCAATTCTCAGCCAGCACGTATCAGCACGCTAACTCTACCAGCACCAGAAGAAAGGTATTAGGTATCTTCTGGGCAGAGTCAAAGCACAGCTAACAACCAAAACACAAGGAATCCGTGCCATAAGCCAGAGCAGCAGGTGAGAAAGGGATGCCCCAAACTGCTTATAAATCAGTACCACAATCAACTATTTAGACCTTGCCTCTCTTTTGCTTCTTCTTCTCTTCTTCTTCTCCCGCAGTTCCTTGGCCTTCTCCAACCCCAGCTTCCTGTTTAGGTGAATTTTCTTAAATACATGCGAAAGGAAGGGGGAGAATAAAGAGAACAAAACTAGTGGTCAGACAACCACAGCCTTACAGGAACAGGCAGCAAGGTACAGTGATATTTTGCTAAATCTATAAACTCCTTGCTTAAGTGCAGCAGCCCCTTGACTGATACGTTACATCTTCATTATAGTGCTTATGCAAATTAGACTTCAGAAAAGCCCTAGCTCAAAGACACTTACAATTTCAATACAGTCTCTTCACATAGTTTCCAAAAAGAAACAGTAATTAATGTTAATATTGAAATTGTAAATGCAAATCACCAAGTTCCCTATGATTAATGACCTTTCCTCCAGCCATCCACAGTAGACCGGACAGACGTAAAATCCGACAAACTAACTTTGATGGGAAACAAGTATGAGGATGACTGGTTGCAGTGGGAACCTTAAGAAAGCTCAAACATTATTACTGAAACTACACACCATTTACTCAGTGTTTTCTGTCATTATCAAATGTATTCTCACAGCATCCAAAAGCATGGTAGACTCCTAAGGAAATGATTAACTGTCACACTTGATACAGTGGGAAAAGGGAAGAGATAAGAATTGGACAAGCTCAAAGATTTGTGAATATATCTAAGGGCACATGTCAGAAAATAGAAAAGATTCTTACCTACTGTAAGTTTTGCAAACTCATCTGGAAAATTCTTTTCTAACCATTGTCTGCATTTAGTCACATCAGGCATGTACTCGCAGTACTAGAGAAGAAAGAACATACGAGTGTTGTTAGCAGAGTAACTACAAAATATGTCACAAATACACCAAAATATATTTGCTGTCAGCTCAGCCATTTCTCCTGAAGGTGACTAAATACATATGCTGTACTAGCACAGGAGTCACCCCGTGTCATCCTAAAGATGACAGTGGCTGAAGCACAGAACTACCACAATATAAAGAAAAGCCAGAAAAAAACATCAGAAAGAATCATAGTCAGGAATCATAGGACAGAAATGAGAAACTCAGACAAGGTAAAAAAAAAAAAAAAAAAGAACTCACCTCTGTTGGTAATGAACAGACTGGAGAAAGAAGAGAGGAAAAAAAAAAAAAGATTACAAAAAGAAGTTATCTGCTTCAGTTTTAAATTCAAAACGTTATTTTCAAGTTGACTTCCTATGTTGTAACTTCTGGTTATACCACACGCTGACTCCAAAACCAGA
This sequence comes from Megaceryle torquata, assembly GCA_024611175.1. Classification (NCBI taxonomy): domain Eukaryota; kingdom Metazoa; phylum Chordata; class Aves; order Coraciiformes; family Cerylidae; genus Megaceryle; species Megaceryle torquata. The sequence continues at coordinate 101,222 of JANIJG010020250.1, read as the reverse complement.
TTAATTGATTGATACCACCCCACATTTGTACTTTTTCTCTCATTAGAGAGACGTGCTCTGCATTAGAATAAAACTATCACAGCAAGAGCAGCCATTCCGTGAAGGAAGGGAAAGAGATGCCTGCAGCTTTGGAGAGGTTATAGAAACACTGGTGGTCTAGGTTCTCAATAGAACTCTCAGATTCTCTCCTCCTTTCTGCCAGGCTGCCCTCACAAACAGCACATGGTAACGACCCTGGACAGCCGCCCCTTCAGCACTTGCCTCCGCAGTAGAGAACCCGAAGAGGATAGTCGGCATCTGACCTGGCACCGCTCCTTACATCTCCTCTGCAGTCAGGGACCACAGGATCAGCTACATCTGTGGCCATGTCCCAAGCCTGGAGGTCACAGAATGAAAAATCAGGACCTAAGTTCTGGGTTAAATTTATTCCCATCTTTCCCAACTCAACAAGAATCCCAGAGAAAATAGGTACAATTGTAAGAAAAGCACGAGAGATCAGGGAGGAAAATGTACAAGTGAAAAAATATGGGGCAAATGGCTGCAAAAGACAGCAGGCTGTATGGAATTCCAGCACGTAAGGAGAAAAAAATGGAGTGTAAAATGAGGACAGGTCTGCGAGAACACCACATGGAATTACAGAACATACGTGAAGTATCACATTAAATCAGTGGCATATGAACAGCAGGTGCACTGGGGGCGTGAGGGGAGGTCCTGCCAGGACACTGGCAAAGAAAAGGGGTCATTTAAATCAGTAAGTGAAGAGTTACAATCTGATCCTAGGACACCAGCAAAGAAACCCAAACACCGCACAACAAGCAAATCAAAGTCAACCCACTAATAACACTTAACGATGGTTGACACGCACACATTTTTGGGGGTAAGGGGCTTAGAAAATAGGAGTCAAAAGGGGAGGGGGTTGCAATGCAGAAGTCCCCCGGGATCCTGGGAGCAAGCGATGTGTGCGCAGGGGACTCGGAGCCAGGATGCCGTCCGAGCTGTGCCCGGGCAGTGAGGAGCTGAGGGAACATGCCAGGGTGCCAGAGGCACGGCGGGGCGCGGGGGACCGCGGGGAAAGGCGGGAGATGGCCACACTGAGGAGGAGGATGCTGGAGTAGTACCCGTGGAGATCCCAAATGGGTAGCAGGGGGTGGAAGCGAGGGCAGGTGGCAGGGAGGAAGGAAGGGTGCTGGGGTACCAGACGTGGTGGGGATCCCTGACATGGCGGGATGGGAGGTAGAGCTGAGGGAAGGGAGGGCGCCGGGTCCCTCAGGAGGGGCAGGCTCGCAGCGCGGGGAGGGCGCTGGGTCTCTGAGGAGGGGAGGGTGCTGAGGCCCTCGAGACGAGGGGGATCACTGCGAGGGGTGGCAGAGCCGCAGTACCGGAGGACAGGAAGGGTACCGGCGCTGGGGAAGGATGCTGGTAGCCGCGGGGGGAGGCCGGGGCAGGCCGCCCGCCGCTGGGACGGGGTGGGGCGGGGCGGGAGGCCAAAGGCGGCAAGGGCGCGGGGTTACCGGGGAGGCCCTTCAGGCCGCGGCGGCGGCTCCTCCTGCGACGGTGGCAGCAGCTCCGACACACCGCGCGGCACGTGCGCCCTCCCCCGCGCCGCCGCCGCCGTCTCGCGAGAGCCGCGACGAGAACGGGGAGCGTGGTTTGAACCCACCCGCTCGCCGTACTCCGGCATGCGAGCCCATAGGCTACCGGAGGCGGGGAACGACACATGACCAGGCGAGCTACGGGGCGCCGGAGCGGCCAGTTGAAGCCGCTTGCGCCGTTGCGGGGAGGCCGCTGGGCCGCCCGGCGCCATGCCGCGGTACGCGCAGCTGGTGATGGGCCCGGCGGGCAGCGGGAAGGTGAGGAGCGGGGTGAGCGGGCGGGGAGGCGAGAGCGGCGCAGGCGGTGGTTGACAGGCGTGTGTGTGCCTTGCAGAGCACGTACTGCTCCACCATGGTGCAGCACTGCGAGGCGCTGGGCCGTGCCGTGCAGGTGGTGAACCTGGACCCGGCGGCGGAGCTCTTCAGCTACCCCGTTATGGCAGGTGAGCGGTGGGGGGGGTTGGCTGCCCACGGCAACCTCGGGGCATCTCTGTCAGGAAACGGGACTTCAGTTCCTGATCCCCCCTGCACCTCGTGTGTCTTTTGTTCCAGACATCCGGGAGTTGATAGAAGTGGACGATGTCATGGAAGATGAATCCTTAAGGTTTGGTCCCAATGGCGGCTTGGTGTTTTGCATGGAATACTTCGCCAATAACTTTAACTGGCTAGAGGAAAGCCTCGGGCACGTGGAGGATGACTATATATTGTTTGATTGCCCAGGTAAACAAATGTCAGTGTTTTGGTGGTGTTCTGCCTATGCAATATACAATTTGCTGTTCTTTTTTGTTGTTGTTGCTTGTAATCATTCACGCATTTTTATTTATTTATTGGTGTTATCAAAAGCTGTCAGTCACTTCCAGCTGTGCTGACTTCTAAGAGCATCATATGGTGTGGGAACACTATGGCAGCTGCTGATGTAAGCTAATCGGAGTCAAGGGACAAAAAACCCCTTTATTTCTTTTCCACTTCGGTCTAAGTTCCTCCAAATGCAGTCAGAGCTGTTTGAAAAGAAAGCTGCTTCCTGTACAGCTTGTATTCGCGTTGAGCGTAATGTCCGTATTTATAACTGATAACTTTATGTAACTAATAACCCTGTTCACTTTTCCACATACTGATATCCAAAGTGTGTTCCAGGTCAGATTGAACTCTATACCCATCTACCAGTGATGAAACAGCTGGTGGAGCAACTTCAGCAGTGGGAATTCCGTGTCTGTGGAGTTTTTCTTGTGGATTCTCAGTTTATGGTGGAGTCTTTTAAGGTATCCATTTGAAATTGGGGATAAAACTTCATATTAATAAAGAACAAGAAATCTGAGCAATTTAGGGAGCTGGGTTTGCTTAGCCCAGAGGAAAGAATGGTAAGCCTGGGGAGATGTGATTTGCTGTTTTCAGCTGCCTCAGACACAGGTCACAGCAAACAAAATTCCAGTTGGATGTAAACTACAAAATCCTGTCCTGTGAGAGCAGTCAGACTGGCAGAGGGGCACTGAGAGACTGTGTAGCGTACCTTCATGGAGCTACTCAAAGCTTGACCGGGCAAAACCCGTGAGCAGCCTGACCTGCCTTTGAAGCTGGCTCTGGTTTGAGCAGTGGTACAGAACAGCTAAACTCTAACAGCCCCTTCCAACCTAAATTCTTCTGTGATTCTCTAAGAGCTCTCTCAGATCTGCAGAGAGCAAGCAGGCCACTTGCCCCATCTGGCAGCAAGAATCCTGAGATGGCCTTTGAGTTTTGTAATGGCCTTTTCAGTGGCAGATCTACATTTGAGGCTTTGGAAATAAGATGGCAGATGGGAAGCTCAGCACCTCCCTTTTCCAGCAGAGTTAAGGACTCCCCACTGGGCATTGTGTCCACGTTTAATATATTCACTAGATTTGGTCTGTGTTAAAGTGTCCTGCAGGTTTATATAGTGTTTTTCTGTTCTTAACTCCATAATTTCTCACATTCCTTAAGTTTATCTCTGGAATTCTGGCAGCACTCAGTGCAATGATCTCTTTAGAGATTCCACAGATCAACATCATGACCAAAATGGATTTGCTGAGCAAGAAAGCCAAGAAGGAAATAGAAAAGTAAGTTTAAAAAAAATAAAAAATAAAAAATTTTACTCTGTAGTGCAATGTCTTGAGGTAAACTCCACTGAAAATTCAGTCAAACATTTTCCACAATTAAAGCATATTCTTTTGGAATAGGAGAATAGGAGAAGATGTGTTTGTTTTATATGGAACATAGTCTTTAAATGCCTGGATAGGATGGTTACAACTTAAAAGCCAAAAGGTGAGCTCCACATTTGTACTTCTCTCTGGATTTTTTTTTGTAAATAGTTATTTTTAATAACTTATGTCATTCTGAATGACATTTCAAGGTACTGTACTTCAAAACCTAAAGTGGAGGTGATCCTGTCAGTGTTTTGATACTGAACATACTGAATTATTTAGGTGTTGCTTTTATATTTGGGCTGAAATTGCAAAACTGAAGATTTTCCTTGGGGTCTTCCTCAAAATTTTCTTGACTATCCAAGTATTAGCAAAACTGCTTAATTTTTTTCTACTATCAGTCATAATCTGAGATACTCATTTACAAAAACTACTTGTAAACATTTTAAGCTCTCCTGATAAGAGTAATTTGTTCAGATCACAGAATGGCAGATGGTTTTGATAGCTGTATAAAAGCACAAAGCCTCGTTTGCTCTGTGGCCAAGGGTTCTTTTGATGTTAACAACAACTTTGTTTCTCCCAGGTACTTGGATCCAGATATGTATTCCATGATTGAAGATTCTACAAATATATTAAAAAGCAAAATGTTTAAAAAACTGACTAAATCCATATGTGGATTGGTAGGTAGATTGCTTTTTAATTGGTACCCTCAAATTCAGTCCTGTATTGATAAATGATACTGTATGGTTGCTAGTTCATTGCTGTTATGGATACTGTAATAATTCTCCCCTCTTTGCCCCAAAATTACATATTTACCCATCAGACTTACTAACAAAGTTGGGATCTAAAAGATTCTCTGGGAATTAAGCATTTTGCTTTTTGCCTATTTTAACTCACTTTTTGATTTAATTTTTTTTTCTCAGATTAGCACCAGGTTCTTGACACCAATGTTTGGTTTGTAGCCAATTCATTGCCTGTGGTTCCTGTTCTATTAGGAATTTTGGAAAATGGCTTTTTTTTACTGCATAGAACTTGCTTGAGGGGCAGGTGTTGTGAGTGGGGAACTGCCACAGTTTGCAGCGTGGCTTTAAATAGCAGGCTAGCAGTCCAGACAGGGAAGACCTAAGCGTGGATAAAGATGTGGCTTAGAGTGCTGTGACTGACTGAGAACTTCCTGCATTTTCTTACTCATGTCCTTGGAATCCTTTCTCTAGATTGATGACTATGGCATGGTTCGATTTCTACCTTTTGATCGCTCTGATGAGGAAAGTATAAACATAGTTCTGCAGCACATAGACTTCACCATTCAGTACGGAGAAGATCTTGAATTTAAAGAACCAAAGGTAAAGTATTTCTGATGAGAAGGTGAAAAAAATTAAAAAGGATCCATAATACAAGTTGTAATATAAATCTCTTGTCTGCCATGCTAATTGTTGTCTCGGCATGGTTCAAAATAAGTCGTGCTTGGTCAGTGACAATGCTTTTATCAGCTTCATTTACAAAAATGAGATTCTTTAATGCCACCTTGCACATGTGGACTGTTCAAATGGTTGTGTTTCGAAGTAAGGCTTTTGTTTTCAAACACAACAGAAGTTTAAACTTCAGAGGTCAGAAAGGATCATTAAAGTCACTAAAATATCTTCCTGCATAACTATTCCAACTCCCCTGATGGTTCCCTGTTGAAGCCACGTGTTGTATCTGAGCCATAGATGAGGAATCATTTCTGTCATGTGAAATACATGATAGAGCACTGCACTGCTGTGTTCAAATCTGTTCCAAGCCCTGTCTAGTTTTATTGTTCAGCTCATACATCCTAAGGAACAAGTCTAGGAATCCAAGGAACAAGTCTAGTGCTTTTATTCCATTTTTCAGTGGCTTTGTGTTCTTTAAGAATGCAGGATACCCAGATCTAGATTTTAACCTGTACGATTTTGGTAGCTCTAGAAGCAAATTGCATTTCAGAAAGTTGTGCTTCATGTTTTATGAAGCCATAGTAGAGATTGTAGTTTCTAAAAGAAGATGTGACAGAACTGACATTGTATGACAGCCACTAAGGAAAAAGTCAGGTTTTACCTTTTTTGTTTTCCTTTTTGGCAGGAATGCGAGGAAGATAAATCTGCTCTTGTAGATGAATACTTTCAAGATCACGTGGATGAGTAAAAAAGGGAAGGAAAATACCTTTGTTGTGTTAAAAATGAAAAAAAAAAATACACCCCTACACAAACATACTTGATGTTTTCTCTGTAAGATAATGAATATTTATAGTGAAGTGAGCTATATGACCTTGTAACTATTTTAATAAACAACTTATATTCTTATGTGTGTGTGTTATAAAAGACATATGAAAGTTCCCCCCATACAGATCTCATTTAAGCATAGGAATGCTTGAGAAAAATTCTAATGAGTTGCAAAAGAGGCAAAGCTCAATGTAAGTATGTTGTAATAAATATTTATCTCCAGTATATAATAATAATTTGGTTTTTTTTCCCTGACTAAAGAGCCTCCTCTGTGGAGTTACTGTGCTTAGTTAGTAGATGCCTGAGTACAAGGATACCCCTTAATGGAAACTAAAGCAAGGAGTGAATACTTGAAGGCAATAGCACTTACCTAAATCAGGGATGTGATCACAGCTTGGCAGAGTTTAGTTCTGTAGCTTCCAGTTGGGAAGGTGTAATTTTTTTGTCTTACTCATCAGCAGGTTTGTTCTTCATGTCTGTTTAAAGAAAGGGTTAAATGGTCATACTGTTGATAGGGTGCTTAGTTTTGAAGTAAGGATGTGATTTTTCCAAAGCAGAGACAGAACAGGGAGAGAGGTTCAACAAAGCATCAAATATTGCATGTCTAAAGGAAAAGGGTCGCCCTGAATCTGTGTGAGGAGGACAGGGAGGATTATATGAGATATTTTAAATGGGAACAAAGAAAAAATGCAAAATAACATGTCACACGAGCTATTAAAATGGTTTTCCAAAGCAAGGTTTCCAAAAATTGCCATCCTGGCAACCTCTACAAGTAGTCTCATGATACTCGGCGTTTCTACAGCTTTAGTCCCAGCTCCAGACAAATTGTGAATGCTGAGACTTCCATTTCAAGGTAGTTACTGCAGCCACCAGGAAGGTGGAAAAAAATCACATAAAACGTGGCCACAAGCCCTGAATATATTTGGTATTCAATAGTTATGGTGTAGGTTATCTCCAAGATGAGACAAGTCTTTCTGCCCACACAGAGCTAATTGCATCATAGCAGGACCTGGTCTGGATGAATGAAATGATGCAAACATTGGGAAACCTTTGGTGGCAGAAGTCACCTCTGGACTGGCACATCCTTGGGCTGAAGCATCCACATAGTGTGTCAAAAGGACAAACCCTGGCCCTGCACCTAGATTACTTTGACTCACCTTCCACATCTTCCCCACTTTTTCTCCCTGATTCATTTACCAGGTGACAAATGCAGCATGCTGGGTCACAGGGAAGGTTATGGCTCGATAGTAACGTAACGTTTGTACCCGTTCTGTGCCTCTACAGCGAGTGCTCTGCGCAGAGGGACGCACTTTGCACGTCAGGTCAGGGCAAGCGATGCTCAGGAGCGTTGGGAGCGCACAGGAGAGCATCGGCTGCGAGTAAAGCTCTTGCCAAGCGCTGACTCTCGCCAGGGACAGGAGCTCAACTCTGCCAGCGGGGCACCGAGATATCAGGGGGGCTGGAGGGGAAAACGGGTGGTATAGAGGGACCGAGGAGGGGTTACTTGTTGCGACGGCCACAGCAAAGATAGAGGAGAGGGGGGAGGAAGAAGGGGAGAACTCCACGGAGGAGGAAATAAAGCAAAGAAGTGCCTATCTGAGCGCGCTGCCCCAGGCAGGAGCGGTGCCTCCGGGGCGGTGCACGCTGCAGGACTCGGCTCCGGCTTCCCCTCCTCGCACCGCCTCTGCTGCCTCATTTCCTGCAGCGCAGGCAGAGCAGGAAGGTTCGGCTGCGAGCTCCTCTCTGCTCCCCTCCCGCCCGGCCCCGCCGAACTGCGGCCTGCCCGTCGAGATGCCGGTGAGGGGACTTGGCAACCGGCGCTCGGGCAGCCCCTGATGGCGGGGGGGCCGGGGGCGGAGGGGCCGGCCCGGGGAGGGGAGGGGAGGATAAAGCGGGGGCCAGCCTGAGCCGGAGGAGAGGGGTTCTGCTGCCGGGGTCTGGCCGTGAGCAGCTGCTGAAGGAGGAGAAAAGAGGCTACGGCCGCAGGAAACCCTGCGAAGCGCAGGGAGTTGCCGTTCATGAGCGGCTGCTGCAAGGCCAGCGCCCTCCTCTTCCTCTTCCTCCTCCTCCTGCTGCTGCCAGGGATCCAGCCGCGGTCGGGGGGTGGGGAGGTGGCAGCCCCCGGCTCCGCCGGGGAGAGAGGGCGGTGAAAGCTGCGCTTTGCTCTGATTTTGATCACACCACCTTCCTCCGGTTGAAATAACCCGCTGTTGTGCTAAGGGATGCTCACCTTCCCCCGTCCCCCCCCTCAAAACCTCGGCTGTGGCCAGGTGAAGGTTTCCCAGTGAGAGTGGGAATGGCTGGGAAGCACCTAAACTTAAAACACATCACTTGTGAAAAATCAGTTTCTCAGGAAGAATATGGGGTTTTTTTTGTTTTACTTATACTGGTTTTAGAGTGCACAAAAAGGGGCTTTGAGCGTGTGGGTGGTAAAGCCTGGCTTTATCTAATATAGACATGGAAATAAAATACATATATTTATAATGATCACCTAACTAATGAACTCTGCAATGCCTCATAACTTAGGCAGCAGAGCAGGGCAGCTACCCCCCAGTACCTAACAGTGATTGTTTGTGCGAGGAAAAACTGCTGGAAGCATCACTAATGAACAAGACTCTGCCTCCCGTTGAAGGAAGACACAGGGGATACATGATCAGATGTGGAAATGTCCATTTTCCGTAGCATTTGGACATGGGAAGGTCTAGTTTCAGTAGTGCTAATAACCAGCCTTCCCCTCCATCTCTAGGCTTACCACTCAACTTTAATGGACTCGGACACCAAGCTAATTGGGAACATGGCGCTGTTACCCATCCGAAGCCAGTTCAAAGGCCCAGCACCTCGGGAAAGTAAGTTTATAGTAATCTCTGAGCTCGTCATCATCTCCTGGGTTGCTCCAAGCCAACTGCTGGAAAAGCGATGAGAGGAGTCGCGGGTTGGAAATGGAGTGTTTTGCAGTTTATAGAGGGAAGTCCCAGCTAAATCAGTTGTTTCAGTAATTAAAGCCTACAGTTATGGTTGTCCTGCTTCCTCCTGTGCTGTTCAGTAGGCTTTGAGGAGGATGTGGTGGTGTGAACCCTCTGCTGTCAGAGGAAGTGGAGCTCTAGCTACAGAGAACTTGCACTTTGGGTGTGCGGCTGAAGATGCTCGGCTGCTCTGAAGGATGAGGAGTAGGATAGGCAGCACTTTAGGGCAGAAGGCTTTACAAATGCAAGTTAGGGGCACCCCAGTGCCCAGTAGGGACACCTCTTCAGCGTGTGATGTAGCACTGCACAGGCATGTTACCCCCGGGTAATGTAGGGACAGGAAACAGAAAGGCAATGTTGCTGGATTTGGTCTTGGATGGTAGGAAAAGCAGGTGAAAGTCTCAAGTGAGCTGGTCACTACGTGCTCTGCCCACCCTTCTTTTCTTTTTCTTGTGAAGAGAATAATGAAGTTTATCCAATCGTTGTGTTGTCCTTCCTCCAAAACCATTTTGTGTCCCGAAAAGACTTGAATTACTCGACTGGTGGAAAAGTGGGGAAGTGCTGAACTGCTGCTGTTGATGAAATAAGAAATGACAGGGGAAGGAGAAGGGAGTTAAAGGTTCTGCTAAGAGTAGGAAGCGTAACTACTACATCCTGAGCTCACCAGTGTTTCCCACAGCAACGACTGTTTTCTGTTACGTAGTGTTGTCTTCTCCTTGTTGTAAATACCAAGGCTTTAAAACCTTTGTAATAATCCTTATTTATATATTTTAGTGAGTGAAAGTTATGACCAAACATAGTATAATGGTGAACTGTTTAATTCTGTATTTCTTTTTTTTTGTTAGCTAAGGACACAGATATTATAGATGAAGCCATCTACTACTTCAAAGCTAACGTTTTCTTCAAAAATTATGAAATTAAGGTAATTTTTTGAGTTACCATGCATATAGTAATTCTTTGGACGGTTGGTGCTGTGAATATAAGTTTATTTTCAATTAAATAATTCTACTAGATTACAAAAACTCCCCTTCCTCCCATTTAATTTTTTAAGTTGAATTGCAAGCCTTTCACTCATGGGGAAATTGTGGGGCAAAATGGCTCAAACTCATTCCTGTTTCAAATTTTCATCAGTTTGATGAAGTCTCTTAATCTAAGAGCGGCTGAGCTCCGCGCTTGCTCTTGCTTTGCAGAACGAGGCTGACAGAACGCTCATCTACATAACCCTCTACATTTCTGAGTGCTTGAAAAAGCTGCAAAAGGTAAGGAAAGGGAATTTCTGGGTGGGAGGAAAACTTGAGTCTGTTGTGGGGATTGTCCTCGGGAAAGGATTTGCTGATATTCTTCTCCCAGTGTCACAAATGATCCTGTTCAGCCCAATTGCCAGAGCCACAGATACTCCGAAGTTGAGGGTCTCTCACAGAGACGTTGTGTTGTTATTCTCAATGAGCTTCTTTGTGTTACAGATGAGTAAAATATTTGGGTTTAATGTTCCATCAGCTTGTTTTTAACTCTTAATCCATTGTTTGCCTGGTTCTTCCAGTGTAACTCCAAAGGCCAAGGAGAGAAAGAAATGTACACACTGGGAATCACTAACTTCCCAATCCCTGGGGAGCCGGGCTTCCCGCTTAACGCCATTTACGCCAAACCTGCCAACAAGCAGGAGGAAGGTAAGGCTGATCCTGCACCTCCGAAGGCTTCTTTGGCCTCATATATTGCAAGCTGCATTTTTGTGACCACAACAGTTAACACTGAATCTTCTAAATCTGCAGTTCTGTCTTCTGAGGGCAGCAAAAGTTGTATTTCTGACCTCGGGGGCCCAGTGACACCCCTGGATCCATAGATCCAATAGAATGAATGGATAAGGCTCTGAGTCTGCCTTTTGCATCAACACAGTCACTAACTAAACCCTGTAAAGGAGCCCAAACCAGCTGCCACGCTGGCAGAATAGGAACCCCACAATAATAAGCAAAGAAGAGAACACTTTGGATGATCTGTTTTACTGGTATAAATATCATAAAAATCCCAAGTATGGCTGGAAATTGAACAAACCAACTCAGCCGGCCGACGAGATGTGAAAATTCCCTTTCTGCCGCTTCCCGGCTACGTTCGGTTAGAACTGGGGCCGCCTCATTTCATACTGGTTTCTCTGTGCTGTGTTTCAGAGGTGATGAGGGCCTACCTGCAGCAGCTGAGGCAAGAAACCGGTCTTCGCCTTTGTGAAAAAGTATTTGATCCTCAAAGCGACAAGCCTAGCAAGGTGAGAGTTCCGCGCAGTCATCAGAGGTTTGGTGTTTTCAGAAAGGTGTGGGGAGCAGCGAGGTGACGGGAGGAGGGATCAGAGGAGGGTAACTTGGGTGCAAGCTGCCCTGGTTTTTACAAGGCTCGTGATCTAGCAGGCTGCAAGTTGTCAATATGTTTAATTTGTAACGTGGTAAGACAGCCAATGCCAATTTGGGTTACTTGGAAAAAGCAATGTGGTAATAAGTGGGGTCTGGTTCAACTCTTCAAAGTATTGCATGTTGTTGTTGGCTGGGTTTTCAAATGGAAGTTCAGAGGCATGAGAGATGCTGTTTATCTTCCCAGGAGGTTCTCATTTGATAGCTGCTTTGAAGTAGACCATTTTGCCTCATATTCAGATTAAAAGAAAAAAAATATATATATATATAACTAATCAGTGCATGAATTACCTCCAGACTCTTCATGTTTCATGTGCAAATGTGACTGCATTTGATACTGAAATTGTTGAGGCTAATTTAGTTTCAAAGGCATAGCTGCATCCCTTTTTTATAATGATATTGGAATAAAAATATTGGAATAAATAGTAAAAATAAAAGACCTAGAAATGGGAGAAAGCAGAATGCCCTTCTTCAATTCAAAGTCTCACAAATTCATTGGGTCCATTCCTGTCCTCTTCTTCTAAATTCCCCTAGAAACCAGTGTGGAAAACTGTACAAAACTGGAGCCTTCACATTTGTTACTTGTCAGGGGTTGAATTTTGTTTATTGCATGGAAACCACTTCTGCCTATTTCCTCACTTTGTACTTCCTTCTGCAGTGGTGGATCTGCTTTGTGAAGAGACAGTTCATGAACAAGAGTCTGTCAGGTCCTGGGCAGTGAAGAGGCAAAGTAATAACAACATGAAGCGTTTCCACAGCAGGGTGTTTTAAGTATTTTTGCCTTTGTTTTGGATACATTTTGTACTGAGGAAGAATCAAGTGCTTATGAAGAAAAAGAAAAAAAAAGAAAAAAAAAATCCAAACAACCCAATCCATGAGGGATAGAGGGAGGGAGAGGAAAAAAAAGAAAAATCATTTGAGCAGTGGAAGCAAATATTATTAAGCTGGTGCTTAATAAGTGGTTTCTAACCTGCTGTTTCAGATGCGAGCTGCTTTAGTATCAGTGGCTACAGCTAGCATTTAAAACAGGGCTTGTATTTAAGAGAAGAAATGGGCTTGCCTGTGGGGCAGGGGGAGCTGTGTAATTGCTCTACTGGCTAGAGTCTCGGTATTGTATGTCCACAGAAAACATACCTCTCACGCTGTGTTGTCGAGTGCAGTGATTTTTACTTTGTTTTCAATAAACTTAGCTTGTAATTAATGCGGTGACTACTTTGCATCTTACGGATAGCCTTCAAAAAAGTCAAGAGGGTTGCTTTATTTTGGTGAAAAGATCATCAGTGTGAAACGATAATCGGTAGGAAGTGAATCATTCCCTCTGAAAATAGGGGGTTAATACGGGGGCTGGAGTTTGTGGCAACGTACCTGGTTATTCAGCGGGTCTGCCTCCGCAGAGCAGTGCTCCATTGAAATGCCTCCAAGGGGTGACGCCAGCGGATTATAGAGCTTAGTCTGATGGCAGAATCAGTCCCACACAACCATCGCACGATACTGGCCAAAACTGGTGGTTTTGATCAGCTTCTCGAGGACCTGCAAATCCAACTTCAGTGTATTCCAGGCTGTCTCTCTCCTTCGTGGCAATACTTGTCTCACACTGTACAGCACCAACACACTTTTTGTCCAGTACCAGCAATTCTTTGCTGCTTTTGTTTGTTGAGAGGTGTATTCCTCTCCAGACAGCGCTGAGGGCGTGTTCAAACTGAAAGCTCCCACCAGTTTGTAGTAACAGATGTGTTTTGCTTTTTTTTTTTTGTAATAAAGGGGAAAAAGAATCCTTTACAATTATCTCTCCTTTCAGTCTATGCCTTGTAGTTAACAGTAACCCTCCTGAGGCGTTTCCCCTGGTTGTGGCCCAGAAGAAATCTAGGTTTTCAAGAGTCTTCCTTCTCAGTTCTCTATTTTTACAGGCAGGAGCTTCGTTATCTCGCATACCTCTGCGACACTTAGCTGCCGCAACCAGCAAATAAGAAAAGTCTCAGGAAAAAACGGACCAGATTCACATGCTGTGCAGAGTCGGGGAAGGTATCTCTTCCACAAACCGGCACTGAGCCGAGAAGAGCCCCCTGTAACCCCGGGTGAAAACCCACCGCCCCCCTCCCGACGCGGGGCTCCCTCAGCAGCCGCCGCCGCTCCTCCCGCCCTTCCACTGCGCAGGCGCGGGGCAGCCGGGGTCCTTGGAGCGGCGCTCCCCACGCGGGGCTGCCCGTGTGCCGCCTGTCGGGGCTGCGCGCCCGCATTGAAGGCAGTGCGGCGGGTGCCTGCTGGAGGTGGCGCGTCAGGCCCCCCCGCCGTGGCGCCATTTTGGAGTAGCGGCGACCGGCGGCGGCCTTGTCCCGCTGTGCACCGTCCGTGTGTCCGCCCCCCCCGTCCCCCCCTCCCTTCATCCTCCTCCTTCTCCTCCCGCTCCTCGTCTTCCCGCCGCCGGTATGAGCGTGGTGGAGCACGTACGGGAGATGGCGGCCGCCGGGTTGCACTCCAACGTGCGGCTCCTCAGCGGGCTTCTTCTCACGATGAGCGGCAATAACCCGTGAGTGGCCCTCCCGGGAGCGGCCGCGTTGACAGCAGCGAGGGATAGGCCAGGCGGCGGATGGCTGGAGTGTGTGTGGGGGGCGGGTGTGTTTATGGGCAGGGAAGGAGGTGTTGTTTTAGAGCTGTCCCTCCCGCTGGGGCCGGTCCCCTGCCCTGCTGGGGGTGAATCCCGGCTCTGGACCCTCTGGGGGCACGGAACAGCACGAGTGGCCTGGCAGAGGTGGAGCAATCCAAGGGTTCCCTGTGTAGGTCATGGCTTTTCCCCCGACTCAAGCGATTCCCTTTATTTTTCAGGACTTCCCTATAAGGTATTTTATATGGGAGGTGGGTTCTGAGGTGCTCATCGAATCCAAAATCCCTTCCTCAAACCCCACCTCTTCCAACATTTGTGCAGACAGGGCAGAAGTGTTATAAGGTGGGGTTATAAAATGTAGGAACGTGTGAGTTACGACCAGGGTAGCTCTCCAAGGAGCTGGGTTACCTGGTAAACTGGAGCCTGTGCAAACAAGATTTGATTTAACAGATACAAGTTGAGACCTGGGGTTTGTTATGGAGGGTGGGGGCTCCTCCCTTCAGGCCAAGCAGCTAAACTTAAGTTGTTGTTACTGATGAAGTGTCAGGAGTGGTTATTACCTTTGTTTGAATACAGATAAAGTAAATTGGCAAGATAATACCTTTGTGAGGAGATAATGCCTGTTACTCAAGGGTCCTTCCAGCGGAGTAAAGAAGGAGCAGGAGTTAGAATTCGAAACCAGACAAACCAAAGCTACAGACACTTTGGATCTGTGAGGTTTTGATTCTTACAGGGTCAGCAGATCTCAGCCTTTCTCTTCATTTCTTCTAGGGAGTTGTTTTCACCATCTCAGAAATACCAGCTCCTCGTATACCACGCAGACTCTCTCTTCCATGATAAAGAATATAGGAATGCTGTAAGTAAGTATACAATGGCCTTGCAGCAGAAAAAAGCATTAAGTAAAACTTCAAAAGTAAGACCTTCTACTGGGAACGCAGCATCAACACCCCAAAGCCAGGTATTTAAAAATTAACTAATGTGCTTTATAATTACTGTTGCTGGCTCAATACTGTACCATCAGATTGCAGATTTCTCATGCAAAATAAACTTATTTAAGCCTATTTAATCTTGAAAATGCCGGTGTGGTGTTTTCTAATGCAAAGCTTAATAAACACAAGGGTTTTTTTTGTGGGTGAAATTCACACTTTTCATTTGAAGACAGGAGCAAGCCTCAGCAGGTTGCACTGTTAACTTTCTGCAGTGGATTTTTTTTTTTTCAACACAGTGCAAGCATTTAAGGAGAGAACATTATTCAGTTATTTTCTGCATTTAAACAGCATTGTACTTTAAAGTTTCCTTTTTTTTTTTTTTTAATTTCAGTGTTTACCATCTGAAATTGAAGTGAAGTATAAAATGGCTGAATGTTACACAATGCTGAAGCAAGATAAAGATGCCATTGCTATTCTTGATGGGATTCCTTCCAGGCAGAGGACCCCAAAGGTTAGTTCTGGCAGACTGTCAGGAGTCCTTGGTTCACGTACCTTGAATCTATAGGCTGGGAGCTGGTCAAAAAGAACATAGCCTGTAGGTATAATGGCATTTTGTCCTGGTAATTGCTTTGGTATTAGTTAAATTTGGAAATATTACATTAAATTAACTGTTTAATTATTAAGATTTTGTATTCCCTCTGTTAGGAAGAATTAAAAAAAAAAAAAGTGTAAGGAGTTAAATGTTTTTGTGCATCTTTATTTCTTTGTGTGCATTACCTGGTTAACTCTTCGGTACTGCGCGTGGCAGGTACAGGATTTTGCTCGTGTGTGAGGATGTAGAAACACTTCATTTATTGATTTTCTAATTCTCAAAGTTTCTAAAGTATTTGTACATCATGGAATCATAGAATGGTGGGGGTTGGAAGGGACCTCTGGAGATTGAGTCCAACCCCTCTGCCAGCCCAGGAACACCCAGGGCAGCCCACACAGGAACAGATCCAGGTGGGGCTTGAAAGTCTCCAGCGAAGGAGACTCCACAGCCTCTCTGGGCAGCCTGTTCCAGGCTCTGTCACTCTCACAGTGCAGAAGTTTCTCCTCATGTTGAGGTGGAGCTTCCTGTGTTTCCCCTTGCAACCATTGCCTCTTGTCATATTCATACATAAGGCTTTAAATCTGTGTCAGCCACTTGATATTCTTCTTTGCATGTTACCAGGACTAGTTTTTATACTAAAAAGCAACAGCTGGCCACAAGGGAAGCATCTGCCAGGAGAAGAATTTCCACGATTGTGAATAGCTGAGTTACCTCAAGTTAGCAAGTGATCGCCAGGTTCCTGAGCGGATCATTTCCTGCACTTTGGAGTCAAACTTGTGAATGTGAGAGCCAAAGGAATTGTTTAAATTCATGTCTTTTGCCTGGCTACAATCACAAAGCAGAGTCTTAGTCTCCATGGAAGAGCTATGGACAGCTGGCACCATGAAAAGCAAACTTTTTACCTATACACACTAGTAAAATAAAGTGTTGTAGCAGGAATCAGCCAGTTGTGTTGTGTAGAGCTCAAATAGTTTCTGTTCTTTTATCAGTCATGACTTCATTCGAGGATAAATGGAAACTTTTTTTTGCCTTCCTAAGCTAATTCTGTCAAAGACTTCTGTTGAAGTCGGCGAGATCAGCTGAGAGAAACCCGATGTCATCAATGTGGAGACCCTTTCTAGCATCATATAAAAGGCTTGCCCAGCTCTTGACTTACTATATGCAAACCACTGAGATATGCAAACACAAAGGAGTATAAGACTCAGAAAGAAGAAACTGTTTTCATTTTATACTATGTAGTAAATTGCAGTGATCTCAGAAGGAGAGACGGGTCATTTTTGTCTTCTGCCCAGAACAGGAGGGAAGGAGGCAGACATGCTTGAAAAATTGTCACCTTTTCTTTGTGAGGATTTCTCCTTTCTCATCTCTGACTCTACCAACATTTCTGTTGCTTGTAGATCAATATGATGTTGGCAAATCTGTACAAGAAAGCAGGTCAAGAACGCTCGTCTGTTACAAGCTACAAAGAAGTGCTGAGGCAGTGCCCTTTAGCCCTTGATGCCATACTAGGTAGGTGTCTTCACACTTGGTGTTTCAGTATTAAACAGCATTTTAATTTGAATTCTGCTTGGGATCGGGTGACTCTCTTGCATATGCCAACGTTATGCAAATTATCAAAGGCATTCTAACAAGCTGCTTGTTAAGGGATGGAGTTTCTGGTCTTCAGACAATGAATTTGTATTAAAAAAAAAAGCAGTTTCTGGTGGCTGAAATGGATGTATCTGCTGCTCTGAACAGGCTTGCTCTCGCTGTCGGTGAAAGGTGCCGAAGTGGCCTCCATGACGATCAACGTCATTCAGAGTATCCCTAACTTGGACTGGCTTTCCGTGTGGATCAAGGCTTATGCTTTTGTGCATACTGGAGATAACACAAGAGCAATAAATACCATTTGGTAAGAGTTGGATGTTATCAAATAATATATTAATGTTTATGTATAATTGTATTTAAATGATGTTATATAAATAACAGGCTTTTTAAATTTTATTTTATTTTTTCTCTTAAAGCTCTTTAGAGAAAAAGTCTTTGCTGAGGGATAATGTAGACTTACTGGGGAGCTTAGCAGACCTGTATTTCCGAGCTGGAGATAATAAAAACTCTATTCTAAAATTTGAACAAGCACAAATGCTGGATCCTTACTTAATAAAGGGTGAGTAAATCCTAAAAGAAAAGTTCACCTGGTGTAACAATCCAGTGAGCACCATGAGAGTAGCAGCTGCATGCAGAGGAATATTGTAATTGTCCTGCCTGGCTTTCAATTCAGAGTTTACATTCAAAAGCTCTTTATTGAACAGTTACTGGTCATTGCACAGTTTAAAGTAGATATTTGTGGGTTTGATTTTCTTTGTGGTGTTTGTTTTTGTGTTTTGTCATTTGAGTTTTTTTTGTAGTTCTGGTGGTTTTGTTTGTTTTGGTGTTGTTTTGGTGTTGTTTTTTTTTTTCTTGTTTGTGTTTTTCTTTTTTTCTTAATGAACTTTCCATTTCTGGGTGATTGATCTTAAAATATTTCTCTTTAGGAATGGATGTATATGGTTACTTACTGGCACGTGAAGGTCGACTGGAGGATGTGGAGAACTTGGGCTGCCGTCTCTTCAATATTTCTGATCAACACGCAGAACCCTGGGTGGTATCTGGGCAAGTTGTTTTATTTCCTTTCTTATCTCAGCTCTTGATTTGCCGCACATGGTGAATTATAGTTGATACAGAAGGTGCTTTTCTATCTATTCTGTTCTTGGGGCAACTTAGATATTTAATTTATTTTGGTCATTTTCTGCATGTTTAAAGCTATTAGTTACCCCCCTTGAGCAATAACAACGATTTATTAAGTAGCTCTAACAGCTAATTTTCATACTACTTTTTTTTTTTTTTAAACACCCAAAGAGTCTTTTTTTCCCTGAACATATATTCTTAACTTTAAATACAAGAAGTTCAGCAGTTGCCTGTAATTTTTTTTTCCTCTGCTTTTAAACATCAATGAGTGTGCACAGACAGAAGATGTTTACGATCCGCTTTGTCTTTCCATAGGTGTCATAGTTTCTACAGCAAACGATACTCTCGTGCCTTATACTTAGGAGCCAAAGCAATCCAGCTTAATAGTAACAGTGTCCAAGCTCTCCTGCTGAAAGGAGCTGCTCTGAGGAATATGGGCCGAGTGCAGGAGGCAATTATACACTTCCGTGAAGCCATACGTCTTGCGCCTTGCAGGCTGGATTGCTACGAGGGTGAGTGAGCTGAAGCTGCTCACATGTGCAGTGTCGGTTTGGTGTGAAAGTTGGTGTCGTGGTGATGATCAGGCAAAGGGACAGGCAGTTCTTTTCTCCTGCTGACTTCCTAGTAAATAAATTTATTATTAGCCGAAAACCTATAATGCTGTGGTAGAAGCTGTCAGATGAGGGGCACTAGAGGAGGCATGCATTTGTAAAGAATAATCTTCAAACTGGGCTTATTTTATTGTTTAATCTGCATATAAGGAGACTTGGGTGTTCTAAACTGATCACTTTTAGCTGATGACATTAACTGTTTGGTTAATTCCACTTGAAGCTTCATTTTGTCACATTTATTTAAACCTTGTTGATCTCAAGAGCAGCTTCAAGTAAGTAGTAATTTCTGAAGAGTCCAGGTGAAGTATCCGTATCTTAGTACTGGGATTGGACAAAACTCTTACACTGGGTGTACTTAAGCTTTATTTTTTTTGGTACCTGCCTGTAACTAAAAGAGAAACCATCAATTATCTATAGAATGGATATGTTAAAATGTATAGAATCACTTTCTCAATTGCAATTTTTATTTGCTTATTGGAGTGTCAGGTGTTTGAGGTCTGAATTGAGGAGGGGGGGAGTGCCTGTAGTGCTCACTTAAAAACCAAAATGTTTTCTTCTTTATATCATCAGGTCTCATCGAATGTTACCTGGCATCCAACAGCATCCGTGAAGCCATGGTTATGGCAAATAATGTGTATAAAACTCTGGGAGCAAATGCACAGACACTCACTCTGTTGGCAACAGTCTGTCTGGAAGACCCAGTCACTCAGGAAAAGGCAAAGACGTTACTGGACAAAGCGCTAACGCAAAGACCTGATTACATTAAAGCTGTGGTAAAGAAAGCAGAACTTCTTAGTAAGTTTCTTTTTGTTTGGTTGGTGATGGTTTTTTCTTTCCCTCCCCCCCATGTCAACTTATTTTAAACATTCTGTTGTACATAGAAGAGAGTTGTTCCGCAGCCTCACGGTGTGAAGACTCTAACAGTGGTTTTAAATCCCCAGGCTGTATCAGTTCTATCCCGAAGGAAAAATCACGGCAGTTAATTACAGTAGAACTGAAAACAATTGCAAACAAAATGTTCTGACTTTTAAAGTACACGCAGTTGTGAGTTTAACAGTTATTGCTAAAAAAAGCCATTGTTTAGAATGAAATCTTGCAAAAAGTGTATCGCTACTAAGCCCCCGTGCTGAGAGTTCCAGAGGAAGAAATAGTCCTGCGTTGTGATGGCTCTTTCTGTACGCTCGTGACTTTTTATAGGTTTATCTGATCTATAAATTTAAACTGTAGCTTTGCATATAAACAGGTAGAGAACAAAAGTACGAAGATGGAATCGCTTTGCTGAGGAATGCTCTGGCTAATCAGAGTGACTGTGTTCTGCACCGCATACTGGGAGACTTCCTTGTAGCTGTCAATGAGTATCAGGAAGCAATGGACCAGTACAGCATTGCCCTGAGGTAAAGCTCAGACTCAGATTGCAGTGTATTTGTAAGAACTGGTAATTAGCTAAGTAAGAAGTTGAACCACTAATTGATTAGGATGTGTATCAGAGGTAGCTTTACATTATTCTCCCTTAAACCAAAGAAAACCATACAAATGATGTCCTGGTAATGAATTACTTGGTCTTTTGTAGCGAGAAGTGCAAGATGTAGAGACTGCCTTAATGCTAAGCACGTGCTAGGCATGCAATTCCTTGATTCATGAAAGGATTACAGCATGGATTTATTTATAGTAATTAATTATTATATAGTCTGGCACCTTAAGCTCCCTTCCTTTAGAAGGTGCTATGTAAAAATGAGCTATTAAGTAAATTTAAATAGCGTGTTTCAAATTAACATAACCTCAGATGTTATTTTAGGGTGTTACCACGTTAAATGTTACCACGTTTTGACTACAACAAGTTAAATTTACCTCAGATCTAGCACATTACGTCCACCATAAACTTATATAGCTTAAATGGATCAGCTGGGTTTTTTTGCTTTCATATATTTGGTCATTTAAATTTTTACTGTTTTCATGTTACTTGATAATTAATATTGTCTGGAAGAGTTGACTTAAGTTTTCTGGAAGAGTGTGATGTTTAGATAAGCTCATTCTTGAGGATCAAAATTGGTTTATATAAAGATTTGCTACTCGGTGTTGCAGTCAGACTGAGGAGAAGTTGCATCATCTACTAAACTGAACTTCTTGATGATGTTAAGTGGGAAATGCAGACAAGATGAGGGTTTGTTTTGGTTTGTCTTTTTAACAATAACGTCACAAATAAAAAGAAAAATAAGCATTAGGATGATGCTTTCTTTTCCTTACTCTCTGCAGCTTGGATCCAAACGATCAGAAGTCACTTGAAGGAATGCAGAAAATGGAAAAAGAGGAAAGTCCAACAGATGCAACCCAGGAAGAAGATGTGGATGATATGGAGGGAAGCGGAGAAGAGGGAGACTTGGAAGGCAGCGACAGTGAGGCAGCTCAGTGGGCAGATCAAGAGCAGTGGTTTGGGATGCAGTAACACCCCTCACCGTGCCGCGTGGTTTGGCACTGGCGCGTATCCCTACGGCCGTTCTTTGAAGAACATAAACTATGATTTTTGCAGTAGCAAAGGACTTTTTTTCTTTTTCTTTTTTTTTTTTAATAGACTTTCAGACCATTTAATCATTCTATGCATCTCAATGCCATGAAGATTCTTGATGCTTCTTATTTATTGTGTAAGGGACTAAGTTTATTGGAGGTTATTTGCAACTTTCATTTCAAAGAATTCCAGCTACAACTGAAAGCATTAGAATCTGAAGTGTGTAATGAGCCTGTCTGTGATGAAAACAAAGTCTGAATTCTGTCTAGGGCCAAGTGTGTGTGATTGAGCTGTGAATACAGTGGTTTGTACTCCTCTGGGGAAGGGTCTTCCCCTCTCCTTTGTCTGCTGCTGTTTGGGCTCACACTCCTGTTGAAGTCTGGGGCGGGAGGGTGTTGTTGCTTAGGTGCAGCTAAAAGCAGCACTTTTCTCGTGCTGTGTTTGTTGACTCAATTTGTCTTTTTCTAAGCTGTGCTTGTTGAATGAATCTGTCTTTTTCTAAGGCATTACACGTGCTGTAAAGGAGAAGTTTGGTACCCCAGGCAGCTTTGACTTCCAGGACACTTTTGTAGCTGACCGATTTCTCTGTGTACAGAATTGAGCCAGTGCTGGAGAATTACAGTCACTTCCTCAATCCTTACTAAACCCTGTAATCACTTAAAAGTCTGTACACCAACATTTATTTTTAAACTCAGTTGAGTTCTATTTCCGTGTGTTACTAAAAGGTTTTAACAGCGGTGACTCAAAGCACTTCTCATTCACAGCACTGACATTTCAAATGATTTAAAAAGGATTCATCCCTCTGCATCTGCATCGCTGTAGAAATGCTAAACATGCAAAATAGACATACTGGCTTGGTTTTGCCATGTTTACATCCTTCATGGTTTTGTCAGGGAATATCTGAATTCCTGTGTTTTCCCCTCACCTTTAGAAGCACAGTTGGGTTGCTCCACGGACAAATCCTCGACCATCAGCATTTCGAGGGTGAGCTGCTTTGTGTAATCGAGAAACCGCTTCAGTTCTGTGGGCTTGATGCGTGGGAGGAGGAATTACTTCTTGCTCTTATTTTTCTTACAGTTCTGGTTTCTTTACTCTCTACTAAACCATGCGTTTTTATCTTTATATTGGCAATTTGATTCTTTTGGAATTGATTCCGTTACCGCAGGTATGCTGGAGCACACGGACTTTTTGTACAAAGCTTAAAAAGCAGTTTTGATTCTACAGAGGAAAAATGGCTCTTTGATGCAAATACATGACATGGAAAACAAACTTCTCTCTGGTTGTATAATGCAGATATGGGGAAATATCTGTCCCTCTGTCATGGGTGTTAATATCAATTAGAAAAACACAACAGAAAGAATAGGCAGACTACGTCTGTTATCATCTTATTTTGGAAATATTTTGGGTATGTTGCACGTTATAATGGAGGAGTCTAACAGTTTATCCATCTAAAAAAAGAAAACAGCTGGGTATCTGTCCTCTCTGGAATTTTGTGGGCTTTAGACTTTCCAAAATACCGAATTGAATTACTGTTAGTTGCAGGCTGTTCAGCAAGAGCAGCAGAGCGTGTGCTGCTGTCTTGGTGATGGAAGTGGCAGAACCAGTAACTGCTGTCCCATCAAACACATCAAAGGCCGCGTTCCAGTTAGAGCAAGCGTTCTCTTAACTGCCTTCTGGCCTCCGAGGGTCTGTTCTTCTATGAAGAATCTGTTTATACTATTGCTGCATGTTGCAGCGAGATTTCAGCTCATTGCATGTCTTCAGTAACAGAAATACACGTACAAACAAATTCAAAGCATTCCTTTCTCTTGTCTTTTTTTTTTTTTTTTCAAAAAAAACCCCCAAACAACCTACTTTGTTTTCTCCTGACAGTGGAGCATTCACCGGACTGTGTTCTGCATCTGAACACTGGGGTGCTGCATTAGCTCTCTACTTGTATTCCAGGCCTCTGTTGTGGATGAAAGAATGAAGATTTTGCTGTTATTAAACTCACAAAAGGACAGGTTTAATTGTGATGAGAGAGACAGACGAGGTATGTGATGTATGTTCTTCAAGCTGCTCAGCCATTTTATTCTAATGAGTCCCTTAAGCAGGTCGTGAATCACAGATGGAAACCACTGGCCTTACACATTTCTCCCAGATGTTTACACAGGGCAGGAAATCAGAGAAATGCAGTTTTGCTAAAACCACTCCTGCAGTATTTTTGTAGATAATCTGCTAATTTCTCCTTTTAGAACAAATGGGAAACTGAAACCACTTCAAGAGGAGTGTGCTGTAAAGAAAACACCGGCGTGCTTATATGCAGCTTTAGCAAACGAGTCCAGGTACACCTAAGAACCCCTTAAAATAGCTGTTAAAATAGTTGTACCTTTACTACTTTGTTTTTCTGAGAACTTGGCTTCTTTTCAAAGTGAAAAGGTCAGACAGATCCTGCAAATATAACTGGAAGTACCTGATGTATAGGGGTCATACAGCTTTTGCTAACAGTTGTACAGCGAGTGAGTGAGGAACTTTAAGATGCCGCACGTGTCGAGCGCGTTTGAGATTGTATAGATAGATATATTTAGCACGAGCTTCAGAATTCTAGAGGGATTCTTGCCTATTAATGAGCCTTCATTAGCACTCTAATTTTAGAATGTGGTCTCTGGTTTTGCAGAGATCTTACGCTCTCAAATTCAGTTACTGGTATTCCAGTTCAGGGAATTAAAACAATTAGCCCATAATAAGCAGCTGACCTCATTCTGTCCCTTCATCATGTGCTGTGCTCCCAGGATGAAAAGATCATAACGCCAAAAACTGAAGTTCAGACGATGTCAAATCTGTGATGTCAGCTCCCCAAAGTGAAGCAATTTGTAGGTGAGGCAAGAAAAGCCATTGCCACCTGGTTGTATGGTGCAGCACCGGCGCGTCCGGGGCTTGAGATCCTTGAATTTAAATCACAGATATCATTGTAAATTTTAATTCTTTCCTACTTTGCCATAAAAAAAAAGCAGACGTGATGCAAAGGGACAGAATTTCTTCAAACCATACCTGGGCTTGGGTAGGGGCTAGAAGAGATAATTTCCATCATGTGGCCAGGAATTACCTAAATAACCCAGGGGCTGCAGCAGGTGATTCGCTCGTGTTTTATTCTGTAATGTGCTGATAACACCTGAAATCCTGGCTGATTATAGAAATATTTTTGATTAATTAGGCCTCCTTCCCCCCCCCCAGTAACTGTCTTCCTCATTAGGCCTGTGTTTGTGTGATGATTCTGCCCTCCTTGCTTTTCAGGAGCTTAGTGATGTGGAAACTGATCCATCCAAGGCAGAATCAGAATACAGCTTTGCAGAACCCAAGTACACTGCAGCTGAATTCGCTGTAGTTTCTTCATCAAACAATCCAGCGTGGGCCTGAGGGATGTTTCCCCCAACACATTATGTTCCTGTACTGCCAGGGTGCCAGTCTGAAAAGTAATCCTATGAAGTGATGCCTGAACCCACCTCAAAAATATCCCTGCTCCCCTCCCACCTTTCTTTTCCTTTTTAACTCTGCAAATCTTTTTGCTGCCTTTTTTTTTTCCCCATTAGATTTTTAAATCCTTTACCTGTTCACTTCTTAGTCCTGCAAAAGATGTGTTGGTTGAAGCATGTTGAGGGGGAGAAGGCAAGAACTGTGAAGCTGTTGTTGAATTGCTGGAACCTTGGCCAAAGGCCTGTGTGATAATTAATGTGTTTGTGTCAGTCCAGTAACCAGATCTCGGAGGGAAGGGTAACGGGACTGGCCTGGGCAGGGGGAGAACTGCTGCAATTCCTGCTGCCTTTCTGGGACCCACAGCCTGGTTACAGTGTCGCTTGGATGCCAGCCAAGAGGAGGCAGGGTGATGCCTAGACCTGGCTAGTTGGGCGAAAAGAAAAAAAAACCCAAACAAGAGTTATTCTAAAACACAGCCCAGGGAAGAGTGTTACACTGAGGTTCCCCACGTGAATGTTTTAATTTATGTATTTAGTAAAACCCTTTGGCTAGTCCACGGCTGTTGATGACAACAACAAAATAGAAAGAATAATTATGTTTTCACTTACTGTCTTGAGCCTTGTGCTTACTTTGTGAAACTTAATGGTTGTGTAATGCTGGGTATGGAATGTGCAGGGGAAGCCTCCGCTGCGGTGGGTCACCGACGGATGTTTATGCTGTCAAAACCTCCCTTTCAAATAAGCTTCCCCAGAGAGGCCAAGGACTTGATGAGTTTGGAGATCAGATTTCTTTTCCTCCTTTATCATCCTGTCCAAACACCGGGTGCGGTGGTGGTTTGGGGATCTAACGAGAGCAGTGCAGTTCCTGACTTAGGAATTTTAAGAGGGACTGGATTTTCTCTGTCTGGCTGTTGAGACAGTTCCATTTCTTAAAGGACAGCAGCTGCCATCTGCTGAGCTGCCCGCCCTGCGGCGTGTCTTGCCGTGGTGGGGTTGACCAGAGCGTGGTGTGGCAGGGAATGCTAACCTTGCCTTCTGAACACTTGCCCGTGGATACTTGAGCCATCTTAAGTTTCGGCTGCGTGTTCCAGAGCCTTGCCTAGAGGACAGAAGGGAGAAAAAAAATCCCATGTCCTGAGACTTGGACTTGATAAACATTTCTTAACTATTTACAGAGAACAAAAAGTCCAATTACATCCAAGTGGCTGCATGGGCAGGCTCAGCCCGGCACACTGCTCAGCTAATGAGGGGCTCGGTGGTTTGGAACGCCTCCCAGTTGGGCTTCCTGCGCTGGGGGGGGTTAAAGGTTGGCAGAAGTAGAGCTACTTACATTGGCACTTGATCCAAGTACTTGGGTTGATCTGGCAGCACAAAAGGGCCTGTTCCTGTGCTGGAGAGGTGGTGCATTGCCCCAGGCTTTGGTATAAAGGCTGTTAAGATGCCTTTCCCTGAACGATTTGTCTTAAAATTCCCTGAATTTTTGTTGCTCCTGCTTTTTTCCTAACTTTTAGTGTAGAATGTGTTACTCCTTGACGTGCGGTGTGGTTTGATGAGTTGAAGCTGGTAACTTGGCTTCATCCTCTTGGAATACTAAATAAGTTTTCCAGGAAACTTAAGCGTGATGACATCAGCAGAGCAAGAACAGCAATCTGGATACACATCTTCCTTAGACTGCTCTGTGTTAGCTGCTGTCCTTATGGTTCTTAAGATAAATGTTTATCTGTCAGGAAGCCAGTAGAAAGCTGTGATCTGTGACCGAGGGGCTTTTTTGCCTTATAAAACCTGGTGTGGTCCTGCATAGCCAGGGATGGAGTGGGACAGTGGCGTTACCCCAGTCCCTGCTTTTCCTGCTGAGGTCCATAGTGGAAGTGAGATGGGGGAGATGTTCATACAGATCAAATTGTGTCTGTGCATCTGGTAGTTCCACGTGGCCTGGAATGTAGGTATCTGATCAACTAAGGCAGGGCAAGTTTGGCAGTACTCTGAAGAAACCCCAGTAATTCTTGTATTAGCCCAAGTTCTGTCCTGGGTCGCTACTGGATTCTTGCTGCTGGCTGTTAAAAGGGGAGGAGCAGGGTCTGGAGCTGGACCTTAACCTGTCCTCAGCTTGCCAGGACAGCTTTTAATACGTAGGACAGGAGGTGGAGGCTCCAGCTAAGCTTTTGGTGTCTGTTCTGTGGAGGATAATGTCACACTGAACCTCAGCCAATTCGATAAGGCTGGAGGACTCGCTCAAGTGTTTGTTCCCCTGACAGAAATATTGGGATCGGAGAAGTTTTAAGGACCTTCCGCTCAATAATGCTGGAATTTGAGTTTCAGTGAAAGGAATTTAACTCTTCCTGTACTGTGCTTTGATTTCTGCTTTTGTTCCTGCCGTTTCTTTTGCCCAGAAAGGGTGACTGGCAAACAAGACGGGTTCCCTCTGCTTTTGTGCTATGATTTACCATCCGTGTTATAAATTCAGAGGCTCTGCGTGGTGGAAGGAAGAACATCCGTAATCTGGCCTTAAATAGGTGTAGAGACGTTTGCAACTTGCTGCAGAGATTCCTTGGGTAGGACACCAAGCTGCTGGGTGTGCAGCCATGGCACGAAGGGAAGCGCTGCCTGTCGCAGGCAGGGCTTGGCAGAAAGCCTCCGACCTGCTCCCAACCCAGTCTAATCCCAGTGCCAAACCCAGTGGGGATTGCCTTTCTACCAGGCTGTTAGTGACGGAGGAAAGGGGAACTGAGTAGCTGAGTGGGACGGTGCCAGCGGGGCTTTCACCGAGATGGAAGTGTCTTGGTGAAGACTTCAAAGACCAACGCCTGCCGTGCAGCTGCTGAGGGGAGCTCTTAATCCCATTAGGCTTTAAGATCAGGGCATCAGCAGTTCCATTTTGTGAAAGGTTGGATGTTGTCGGTCTTTCAAAGTACATCTGTTGGATAAAAGCCCTTTTGGTTTAGATAGAAACTTCCCTAATGAGCATGTGGAACCCGATTGAAGTACAGGGAAGAGCTAAATGCTGAGCTGGTCCTACCACTGCAGCTCTAAAAAGATGCAGAAAAGCAACTTCAGGAGTTAGAGCAATTTCTAAGGAGAAGAAAGAAGTATCTTGAGAAGTCTCTGTTGCTCCATCAACTCGAGGAGGAAACTCAGGACTTCAGTTTTAGGTGGTTGAATTTGACTTCAACACCTTTATTCACTCCGTCCTTCAACCCGGACCAAGGGAATGAGTGGCTGGTTCCCCACTGCCGTGGGCAGCCCCTGGCAGCAGGAGCCTTCCTCTGGATTTAATTACACGTGCCAACGTAGATCCGCGTGGCACGCGTTCCTTCTTCAGGCTCCTTTTGGCACGTCGTGTGCAGCTTTTTGCAGTTCTGTTGTGGAATCTGACGTGATGCTGGGTTGTGGGTAGAAATGTCAGCGGTGCTGCTCGGGGAGGTTCCGTGAGTCTGGGAGGTGGGGAACTTGTTAAAGCAGGTTCTGAGTGGTTTGGAAACTTGGCCTTGGTTTCTGACAGGCCACCTGTGGTTTGTGTGCCTCGTCTGACGGAGCGGAGATTGAGTCGATGCTACAGCGATTTCCTTCTGGTTTTATTCCTTTGATCTGTGAGAGGTTTGAGAGCTGTGAGCAGGAGCAGCATGGGGTTTGGGAAGCAGCCCCTCATGAGTCCATACTCTCTGGTTGAGGCTGAAATTTCCAGCACCTGATGGCTGGATTGCGAGCGCATGTGGGTGGCTGTGGCTTGCTTTCTGGTGCTGTCAGTTCACTTGAAGGTGTAAAGCCCCTCGGTGGGATGTCCTGAGAAGCTGACAGTGCCCACAGACCCGAGACCTGGCAAACCCCACAGACAGTGAGGTTCTCCCAGGAAGGGAAAGGACACACATTTGATGAGTTCAGGGGTGGTGGGAGCTCTCCGGCCCATGGTTTGCCTGCTGCAGGTCAATCTCATCCCTAAACTGAAGGCTCGTGTTTGAAGGGCAGCGACAAGAGAAACTTTTAAGTCAGGACTTCTGTCTGGGGTGTCCTGCCTCGCTGCGTGCGGGGCGGCAGAGATGAAAACGCCGGGTGTTTTGCAAGCACAATGCGTTGGAGCTGCCTGACTTGGTTACGAAGGCCTGAGCTGGTTGCAGCTTGATTGTTGTGAGGTGCTGATGTTATCTCGCCCCGGCAGCAAAGGGCTGTTCCTTGCCTGCCTCGGTAGGAAAAAGTGACTCTGCCAGCTGCGTAAAATAGCAGGGGGGTTGTAGCAGTCTGAGCTTACCGGGTTTGGGGTGTTTGTTGTTGTTTTGGTAATGATAGTATCCTCTCTGCTTCAGAGAGAGGCTGCGTGGGACGCACCAAGCGCGTTTTGGAGGCTGACGACCAGCCAGAGGTGCCAAGTCTGCAGGGACATGGACAAGCCCTTTGGGCTGAGCAAGGTGGGAAGGGCAGCTCACACCACATGTGCTGAAAGCCTCTCGGCTGCTTTCCTTGGGCTCCTGAACATACATGTGTAAAATTGGCCTAAAGGTCTTTTCCTTTGCTGTGTCCAAAGAGCCAGGCTGGTACATTCTACCTCTTAATGGTGGTGATGTCATCAAAGTCCTGAGTCTGGCTTATGTGCTGGTTGGCACTGCTCCAGAAAACTAATTCACATGGAAGCATCTAGGTGCTCCCATCACCCTGCGCATTCACACGGGGAAGGGGCAAACCCCTATAGATTCCATTACAAGGGGCAAACCCCTATAGACTCCATTCCCACCATCTCTTTTTAAAAGGGTAGGGACTTGACCTAGGTTAGGCAAATAGCCCCAGCTCGCTCAGTCGCTGTCCCAGGGCTCCTCTGCACATCCACAGGGTGAAGCTGTTGGGATGAAATATTTTAGAATCCTTCTTCAGGTGCTCAGAGCTCTGCAGGCTGTGCCGAGGCTGGATCGCTGGTCTTTCTCCTACAGTCCTGGGCTTTTTCCTGTGGCATTTTCCTAGCTGAGGTTGCAAAGAAAATTTGCCCACTTGTCCCCCAGAGGCTTTTCTTGTTTCTTGGCTCACTCTCCTCGGGGTGGATGTGGATTCTGAGCTCACACAAATTCACCTTGATGTAAAAATTGGGCTGTTTTCTGCCCTCTGCATTTAGAGTTTGCTGTAATACATCTCTAATGCCCCTTATCTTGAGCTGTGGGGAGCTGTTTCCTTGCACTGTGGCTCTCAGTGGCTCATTCCTTTTAGAGCCAGGGGTTTGCAGCGAGAGGAGGAGGAGGGGGAAGATGAAGCTGTTTATCTCACCCTCTCTTACCACATTCTCTTGCACTTGAGTACCTAGCAACCCACCGAGCATCACGTTTGCCTCGCATGGCTGCACTCCAAAGTGTCACTTGCAGTTCGTTTGGGTGACTCGTTACTGAATTAGCTTGCAGATCATAATTTAAAGAAATATTTAAAAATAAGCAATGAGTTTGGTCTGTTTGCTCACCAGCGAGGTGCTGGCTGAAGGCAGAGATGCTGAAACCATCTGTGGAATGTAACTCGCTGTGACAGCAGCTCCGACTGGGAGTAAGAGCTGAATAACGACCTCACATCCTCACTGACCTTTACATTTGGTGCCAGGGCCAGGGCTGAGAGCTTCTGCAAGTTGAAAAAAGGGGCAGCAGATCAGCCGGGCAGCAGGAGGAACTTTCACAAGGCTGTGTTGATACAACACGTGAGGGTGTAGGTCTGAGAAACTGGACTTCAGCCACCTTCTGCTGAGAAGTCAGCCTTGTGGCTTTTAATTCCTGTTGCTTCTTAATTAAAGCAAGGCTGGAGGTTAGATGAGGGATGAGGTGCTAATGGGGCAGTTTCTTCTACTGTGTTCTGGATAAATGACTTCAGTCATTTAGCTCAGGTGCCTGTAAAGCTTTTGGCTGTACTGTCCACAGTAGACTATCGGGGAAGGGTTGCTGGTGACAGTGGTGCTGGTGTGTGCTGAAGACAGGCTATAAATAAGCTGTTGGGAAGAGCTGCAGTTGTAGATAACAGCTGAGTGCTGAACTGGGTTCTGACAGCCTCAGCCCAGAGGTTAGGAGCAGAGCTCAGCCTGCTTCCACCAACACTACCATAGTAGGAAGCAGCCACAAGCAGTTCAGCCCCGCGAATTAACGGATCTTCCACCATCTTCTAGTCCAGCTAACCCTGGAATTCAACCCCAGTATTTTTAAACCTCGTGCTGTTGCACTTGAAGGGTCTCAGATGCATCGCCTCATTTGGATAACACCCTTCGCTAGCAGCGTGCTGCTATCAGGGGCTGGAGGTTAAGAGGCATTACATTTAATTTAAAACCCATAAATATGTGTATTTAGAGAGGCTCTCCCTGCTCCTACTCCAGCAGAACTGTGGTTTATGGGCCCTGGAGCAGAGCACTGGAGGACACTTGGAAAATGCTTCTTTTACCCTCAGAATGCTTCAGCTTAATGCAGGTGGCTGTGCTGAGAGCTCGAGGCAGAGGAGCCCGTGCTTTGGGGAGGGGAAGGAGCCCAACAGGCTACGCGTGGTGCGTGTTCTGTTGCAAGCACAAATGGTTCATCTTCAGGGGGAAGAGAGCAGCAGCTACTTCAGATTGGGGCAATTTAGAAAAAGTAGAAAAGGACCAAAAAAAAAAAAAGTAGTTGGGAAAGAAATGTTTATTTTATGTTTCTCAGAAGGGATTTTACAAACAATGGAGCATTTTAAAAAAATTGAGTGATCAAAGTACTTGACAGTGTCCCTTAAACACACACACAAGCCCCTGGACAGAGGAAATCACACCAGCGAGGAGGTCAATACTGCCGGAGGAGCAGCTGGCATCTGCATAGTTCTAGGAGGAAAGACTGCAATGGTGTTGGTGCTACTAAAGTGTCATCCTGGCATTAAAATAAGAGAGCGCCGAAGCACGTTAACGCGTGTACCTGCAGAAAACAAAGTGCATAAAATAACACGCCAAGTACGTATTGTAGAATAAATTTATTTACCTGATACAAATGAAAACTAGGTGTGATGCTCCTTACTGTCAGCATGTAAATAGACACTCGATCTTCTTTACAACTGGTAAAGGTTGTACATGCAGTTGTGGTATCTGGCTAAGTCGGTTGTTGCTTTTTGTTTTAGATAAACGCATCACGTTATTTTTGTATTGCACCAACATCTTGTCTTACTGCCTTAAGATTTAAATTAAGTTACATTACAGTGCAAAAGAATTTGATTTGCACATATGATTAAAAAAAAAAAGACAAAAACCAAAACCAACCCAACCCCAAAGTTATGAACTGGAGGCTTACGGTTTAACATTCATCTGTAACCTCGTCAAGGGATTTTTATAAATAGGAGAGCATTGTACATAAGCTGTTACCAAGTAGTATGTTTGGATGATACAATAGAGAAAGATTTGTCTACAACCCAAGGCATGCATTATTTTTGATATTGTACATTGTAGAAACTGACATTTTACATACAGAAATATGAAAAATTGGCCGACAGCTCTGCAATTCTTGTTCAAGGATAAAGAAAACTCTTCTCCAATGCAGCACAGAAAGCAACCTTCCCCGGGGAGCTGCGCGCTCGGTAAGCTATATTGCACGTTTGTACATCTGTATAATGAAGTCCTAATGGTACCACACGTTTCTTCCACAGAGAACACCATGAGTTTTGTTTTAGGGAAAGCAAAGAATCTTTACACATGATACATGCAGAAGTTTTGGTAGATGTGTTGCTAAAAACACATGCACGCAACAAAACAACCTTACATTTCTGCAAAATTGTTTAGGAAGCGATTACTCCAGTATTGCTGAAAAGGAAAGAAAGAAAAGGCATCAGTTAATGAAAGGATGAATGCTCAGTATCATTATACAAGCAAGACTAAGATCAACAGTGACAGAAGAAAGAATGTTAAGTTTGGTAACTGGCTGCTCTGTCCTTGAAGGGACACTCTCAGGTTACTTTGTTCTCGAAGCCTGGGGGTTATGGCTCAGCTCTTCTGCAGGCAGCAGAGCTCCCTTTATCACCAGCAAAGCAGCACTTCCTCCAGAAGATCGTGGTCAGGGAGAATAGAGACATGTCCATCTTTTGCCTTCCTCTGCCTGGCTAGAGGCAACAGACCAGTCTCCCGGGGTTGTAGTTTTTACTTTTAAATTCCACACTACACAGTTTGAGCTCAGGCTTTTAAGAACTTTACTGGTGTTTTTCTAAGGCATTAGATTAAAACTTTGGCTCCAAAGTGACCTAACAATGTCCCTTTTCCAAGTTACACAGCTTATTCTGGGAAGCAGTAGGAAAGCTTTGAAGGAGTCGTTAATCTACACAATTAACATGTAGGCAGAGGGCAGAGTACAACGTAATAAAGCTACGGCTGCACTCTACCCCTGAGATACAGCGTACGCTCAGCCTCGGTCTAGGGGAAGACCCCGGTACTCCGAGGCCCTAGAGTGCAACAAGTGGCTCTTCAAAACACTGCTTCAACACTACAAAATTTAGGCTCTCCTGCTAAGATTTGAAAATGCTTATTAATGTAATTAAGGATGTAATTAGCAGAGATTAGGGAAATGGTTAATGGTTAGAAGTGCAAAAAAAGTAAACAAGACAGGTGCAAGAGACAGACAACTTTGGATCGGTTTTACCTCCCTTCATCTCAGCAAATTCAACCATCTTTAAGCTGCTGACCATGTATATTGTGTGCATCGGCTGTGTTCTTGGACCAGTGACAGGCAACTGCTGTACTGCATTTTATCATCAGATTAAAAACTCATTTTCTTCCCATTAGCCTGCTCCAAAACAGCCTCC
This sequence comes from Megaceryle torquata, assembly GCA_024611175.1. Taxonomy (NCBI): domain Eukaryota; kingdom Metazoa; phylum Chordata; class Aves; order Coraciiformes; family Cerylidae; genus Megaceryle; species Megaceryle torquata. Next base: position 67,738 of record JANIJG010020250.1, on the reverse strand, counting down.
CTACAAACATAAGCCTCACAGCATTTTGACAGACTGGTATTATTTTTTTTTCCTGCAGCCTCTCTCGTACTTATTTATTTGCAGTAATACTTTGGGAAACCAAGTATGAACTATTTTTATTGCTAGGATGCCAGCAAAAAGCTCGTTGTGTAGCTCACAAACAGCACTCGCATTTGAAAGCGGAGGGGGCCTGAGGCACTACGAAGATAAAAGCCCCTGTCTAAATATTTGACGTACAACTGAAGCTGCCTGACCATCTTCATTCCTCTGATCTGGGCCAGGCTCGGAACACTGAATTCAGGAGACTCACAGCAAAGCCTGCTGGCTTCCCAGGACAAACTGATGTCCTTCCTGGTGTAAGGTAACATCAATCCCATGATTGATACTGGTCTTACAAACCACTCTCACTAGAAGATAAGTACACGAGGACACTAAGGAATCCAGAAAACAGCAGAGTTGGAAAAAAAACTGTGAGATGAGAGCAAAGGGAAACAAAAACTGTAAGTTAACTTTCTAAAAACAGAGAGGGAGATAAAGTCTGGGAAACTTTGAGTTATTTCTGCTTCAGTAAGTGCTTCTGTTTATATATTCACAGAGCTAATGCAATACAATAGGAGGTACCCATTTCTATCCCCAGATGACCCTAGGACAGTGAGGAGGCTGGAGATGAAATTCAAAGGGAATAAAGAAATTAAACGAGTTTCAACTTTGAGATGTTGGCACCTCTGTTCTAAACTGGCAACTCCTCCCTTCTTGGCTTCCACAGATAAAAGGCTAAAGAACAGCAGGATCTACACAATTAAGGGCAGTAATTTCAGCTCCCAGGTTTCCTCGTAGTGCATTACTAACCCTGCACTGCATTTCTGGAGGTTCTGCCACTAAAAAAACAACAGCCACCTTACACTGTTCTAAAGCCAGCAGCACACGTGAGCCACCTCCTGCAGCCTACTCAACTGGGGAAGGGTGAAGACCAGCTCCAAGATCACAAGGAAGCTCACAGCAAAGCAACTTCAGCGCAGGGCACTTCACTGCCTGGGGAGGAAGCTCATGGGAGGTCTTTAACAGATGGCCAGTCCTGACCACTCAAGGCAGGTACTGACCACGTCACAGGAAACAGGAGGACTGAAAGCCCAGGGACAAGCTGCCACTGAACCCGGGATGGGGAAGCGCTGATCCTAGAAAATCCTATTGCACCATTTCTACGGAGAATTTAGACAGCAAGATTGGGAGAAATAGAAGAATAACCAGAGTGGCTGGAATTGCTTGGACTCTTTAGGAGCATCTTACAAAACCTGTCTGATCCTGTAACCTCAGGAGCCTGGAGTGTTATTACCCACTGAGGTTCCCACCACCTCCACCTACCCACCAGTCCTCCAGCTTTCAAACGCAAACTCCAAGGAGCACAAAGGCCCTAAAGCAAGTGCCCAGAGACATCAGATACGAATGAGCTCTCAGATGTCAGTATGGAAATCCATGACACAAGCAGAGAGATTCATCTTCAACACCGACAGAGATCCAACAAAGAAGTTGTTGAAGACTGAATTCTACTTATCAACAGTCCTTTTCCCCTTCAGCTTCTTAGAGACAGGGGAAAAAAGGGGTTGTACAGCAGGTTTATTTGGCATAATAGACAGGAAGAGGACTGTACAAGAAGCAGAGTCATCGTTCACGGTGACGGACAGATACCACCAACATGGTGCTTTGGGGGTTCACACAGAACCAGTGTTCAAAGATTCAGTGGTGTTCCTGCCCTGGAAAAAGGTTGTCCATTACGTTGGGAGCACACAAAACTAACTTGCTAGTATTTGTTTCCACCAAATACCATACTTGTATCTTTATCTCAAGGAATCCTACATCACATGAGCTATTAGTTTTTTGTTTCAAGAAGCAGGGACAAGTTTCCTTATTGCTCATTTATTGATACAGCAAAAGGCCAACACTGGCCATTGGTTTTGGGGCATGAAAAAACCCCTTAGTCTGGCAAAGACATGTTCTTCCACACTAAATGGGATTTAAATGCTTACAGTTCAACACCACACCTCCTACGTCATCAGGTCCAGCTCCCCTGCCCGAGTCACTTCAGCATCAATTTAAACAAGTCAAGTCTATATAAACAGCAAGTACTCACAATGCAGGGCAATTGCAGATAGGGTCTGTGTATTTTGAAGTTAGCAGCTATATTTGAAAGCTTGCAACCTAGAGAATTATCTTTGCTCACTGGATTCCAGCTGGCACCAACAGAAAATAGCTTTTAACTCTCATTTTCCTCTAGGAGGAATCAGAAAGCTGTTTGAATTTGGTTAAAGCAGACAGAGCCAGCACAAGATAACACAGCACCTGCTACTCTACAAAGACATAGCAACCTCAGGACGATTTTCACAAAGACTGCCCTTATCCTGTGAAGCTGAGACTGTTCTTTTGCCTTTTCACAGGACCACTGTACCAAGTGTTTCCGCTCACTGCGAACAACAAGCTGTTTTGACAAAGAAGAGCACCTGCACTTGGAGATACCAGAGACCAGGGAAGGGTGCTCAGCTTGGGGGGGACACCCCCTATTTCAGAGCAGGAAAATGCTTTGGAGTAAACCAGCAGCTGACCACAAGTACCAGAGTGGTTTGGACACTAAACATTCATGTGAACAGCTGTCACTGTCTTAAGTTACAGATTTGTCCAATTTTATCTCAAACTTAAGACCAAAAGCTGTAAGATCTCGGGGCACTAAGGCTCCTGGATGCTCTAAAACAAGACCTTAAAATACACTAAACCAAAGGCAAGTGCTTTGCCTTTGGAATCAGTCATTTGAGCTTCAGACCACAAAACAGAGAGTCTAAAGTGGTGATAATAATGTAGCACAGCAGAGTTTGACAAAACACAGCATGGGAATGAAGGAAATTACTATTTATTCTTCAACATGTATACAGCATATGCTATTTTACAGCAAGTCACCACTGGCATGGTGAAATGGAAGAGAAATACTCACTTTAGTCGATGAAAGTTGGAAGGCATTGGAGAAAAACACCACAGTTAGGACTGTTAATGACTTACACGTTGTTGATACAGGACTGAATTTGAAAACATGCTTTAACATTTACCGTAATAATGAAGGTGGTTAGTGCCACATTAAAATAAAAATAGTTCTATACAATATGTTCAATTTGGTCATGTGCTATTTACAGATTTTACAAAACACACACACGAGCTTGTTACTTCAAGTCAGGCTAACAACAGGCCAGCAGAGTAACTCCATGTATACAACTGATCATTAGTGCCCTAAGTGTAGGAAACCCAATTTTCTAGCTATGCAGTGCAAGTTATTTTTCCAGGTCTCATTACAAAGTTTTGATCTTAAAGGGGAAGGGGGGGGGGAGAAAAAAAATAAAAAGAAAGGATCTCACACATGTAAATAAAGGTATTAAAACCCAACTTAAACTCTCTTTTGAATTAGAACAGATCGTGTTTGTTTAAAAAGGCTTTAGATTTAAGTAGACAGAAGTAGCCCTCCCTATCCCTGCATAATGGGCAACACTGGCAAAATAAGGTCCATTAACAATAAAATACATTAGACAAATAAATAATCTTTAAAAAAATTCCCACCAACCCTATGTGTGTTAAGAGTATGGAAGAAGCCCAGCAGGCTGCACCTGGAATGGTATTTTCTGCACGAGCAAGATTAGGCATACCTCATACAGAAACTGGTGTAAACAAGGACAGTCAAGACCAAGAGTGAGGGATCAGGAAGAGGGAAAGAGGAGAAGAAATCCTGACCGAGGTAGCAGTACTCTCTACCCAGTGCAGAAAGTTCTGCTTGTGAACAAAACCTGACTTTGACAAATTAAGTTTGGATGATCATGCAGAAGACAAACAGTTACATGCTTTTTTAGTTTTAGACGACACACATTCATTCCCTAAAATCTGCTGCCAATTTAGTTTGATAGTGTCCGCTGGCTCAAAGAAAAAAAGAAATTTTACTTTTTTTTACATGATGAATAGACTATTGAACAGAACACTGTACATGCTTTTTCATCTACAAAAAAATATTTGCATAAAATAGTGTTAGTTCTCTGTACATGTCAATGGACACTTGAACTGTGTATAAAAGAGGAATATATTGCCCCCACTGAAGTCAGAAAAAGCGAAAAACCAAACAAAAAAAATAATCTAGATTATGAAACCTCCATCACCGGCAAATATGTTCATGTGAAAATTCAGCAGAAATAGACAGTTGCTCTAAACAATAAAAAAAAAATTAAGTTAAACTTTAAATGTAAAACTTGTCACCATGTCAGTCAAGACCAGAACATATCACTAAAGTTAGTGTCTGTGCTGTAAAGCCAGATAACCAAGGGCATAGTAATGAACACAAACGGCCAGGAAACTCCTTCGGTGCATGCTGACAAAGAACACGGTTTGGTGGCAGGCCGCACACTATCTTTACCAGGTTCCAGGTAGTTACGGGCCACGTATTTAAGTGTTTCATCCAACAGAATGACAGGTAGGGAGATTTTCAATACCATCAGCCATTGCGTCACATTCAAAGGCGTGATCTGGAAGATAATCTGAAAGAAAAACCAAAGTGTTACATCTCTTCTCTCCCTCCGTCCCTCGCCATAAGCTCTAAACAAAAGCTTTTGCTCTCTGTCTCTCCGAGTTGAGGGATGAGTGTAAAATACGTGCACTTACTGGCAGTGGTTCCACATAAAGGATAAGGAAGTGGAGTGACATGGACAAGCAAATCGCGCCCACCAGCCAGATATTCTCCCACGGGGGCATCCTCATCAGGGACTGATTTTCTGATAGACTGCAACAGAAACACGGTACGTACGCGTGCATCAGACAGCAATAGGAAATCCCATACATCAGAAAACCAGCTGGGAAGAAAAGCAGCACAACAGAATCCTCCCCAGTCTACTGTACGCCTGGGTACCAAGTGCACCTGCTTCTCAAGTTCTGGATACACAGAAAGGGAAGAACTTGCACCTTCCTGTTATTTAATTCCACTCTTCAATCTCCATTTAGGCTAGAAGAGCCCAAGGATCCAGAACATCAGATGTAGAGCAACACCTTACTATGTAGGGCTACCTCACTACACACTTATATTTAAACTTTATTTGTTTTTAAATTAACTGACCTCTAAGCTATTTGAAGAAAAATACCCTTGACATTGTGCTATTTAGTGGTTTCCATTTATAAGCTAATATTAATTGGCTAAACCCACGCTCCCTTAGGGCACAAAAAAACTATTTTCCATATCTTCAGCATTCTTATTTTAGTTCTCCTTGGTATCACTTTATACCAACACATGAGGGATAATCTGATTGATTAAGTTTAGATTAGAAGTAATGGAAAATATTTCAGTTGCTTGTGCTTCGTACAATACCAGAGTGAACTGTCAGACTTAAAAATACACCTGAGGACAAGAGATCTCAAATGTTATCCACGAGAGTCATTTTGTTTGCACCACCAGGATTCAGAAAGGAAATACAACTCATTCTTCATTAGTTGAGCTGTCCCTATACTAAGCCAAAAAGCAGGATTTGGGCCAAGGGATGCGGAAGCTTCCCTCTCCTATCCGGACGTACGAACCTGTTGAGAGCGTTGCACATCTCTATGGTGACAAGTACAGAAAGGGCCATTGTCATTGGGTATGGAGACTCAAAAACCACGCAGTCGATGCCAGAGAAGTCTGGATTGTCCTCTTTGCACTGCAGAAAATGGCTCTAGAACAGAACAATGTGAACTCACTTCCAAGCTTGGGAACTTTTGAAGTGTAAAATAGGCAATTACGAAATAAGCAGCAAGTATTATGAAAGCAAAACCTTCTAATATGAATTCTATAAGCACTGGTTTTAAACTTTGGCCAGCTCTAGGAAAATCTGTTATTCTTTTACTTGCATGACAAGAATTAGTCCTTCAATTGTTTAGAAGCTCAGGTATCCCATCTTGAGCTTTAGTACTAATTGTGATCAAGTTTTTACAATAACGAGCCTGAAAAATTCTCATTAATTTTTGTAACCTACCACCATATTTCTACAATCATTTCAAGTACCACTATGAAAGCAGCATGTACCTCCCCTCTTCCCTTCCCAAAAGACATTAAACTGAGCAAATACCAGCTGATAAAAGGTAACTCTTGGACCACCATCAGCAGCAATAAACCACCAAGCAGCAGCACCCACTGTGGCAGCACCAACGTAACCTTAAAGAGAAGAAAGTGCTCTTTTCAGTATTGTGAGCTATATATACAGCTTGCCACTCACTCTTCAACTTCTACCTCAAGACCTCCAGTACTGTAAAAAAAAAAACAACCAAAAGACTAATTCATCTATCACCTATGAAAGAAATCTGCTCCATCAGCTGTAACTTAAGTAACCATTAAATGCTGGTGGGTAGGTTCTAATACCTGCTTAAGGAAACGGACAGCTGGAACTTAAGGCAAATAAGGGTCTCATTTGGAGTCACCAACTCAATTTTGAGATAGGTGACAGCAGTCATTTTCAGAATTAGGTCTGCATGTGACCTCAACAGCTAACTCAAGTGCACGTTCACTAACAGCTGGCTGGGGTTTTTCACTCCCAATCCCACACCACACTCATCTTCCTATGGCTGACATTACATGGACAAGCTAAAAATCTGATGTCTTGGTGCTTGGAGCTGAAATTATTTCAGCCTAGAGCGAGTCAAATGGGAAAAGGCAAGTAGGTGGCTTCTTGAGGACAGAGGTGAGTCTCGGCCCTAAGTTCATCTATTCCTGAAGGGCTTCTCTCTTGAGGACTGTCACACCTTCCTAAGCTTACTCAGAAGAAATAAGAAGAGCTATTGCTACTTACATCCAATAGCTAGGTAACGGAAGAAGAGCCATCCGCTGATCAGCGGCTCTTTGGGGTTGCGTGGTGGCTTATTCATGATATCAAGATCAGGAGGATTAAAGCCCAGAGCAGTAGCAGGGAGACCATCCGTCACAAGGTTTACCCATAACAGTTGGACAGGAATGAGAGCTTCAGGAAAACCCAAGGCAGCAGTCAAGAAGATACTATAAAAAAACCCCACCAATTAGAAGCTTATTCTTGTGCATAAAAATGAGTCCTTTTAACGCTCAAACCTAAGCCTGCAGCATCACTTCTGTTCTCATACAGAGCTATCCATTTAGTATCACAAACTGAATATTCAGGTAACTAAAATAATCCAAGAGCAAACACTGCATGTAAGTTTTGAAGCATTATGTTCTGGCAGCTTCAGGAATTGAAGAGTTCCTGCTTTAGCCTTGGCTTTTTACCCATCCTGGGCGTATAGGTAAATATATTGAATCACACAGAAAGGTTTGCAAGCCACTTTAAGACACTAAAACGTTTGCAGACATAATAGCATTTTAGCACAAATTGTTAAGCTTCATTTAGCTAGATTACTCCTAGTCCCTACAAAAATTTAATGAGCATGTAACTTTTATGGCTCCAAGCCTGTAGGAAAAAACTGAATAGAGAGAGTGGCTGCAGCAAGAACCATATGAACAAAAGTTTTAAAGTTTGCAAGAAACAAGGCAAGACAATTGCTGTGTTACATTCCACTCTGGCAGAAAGGATGTTTGGGTATAAGCAACTGTTATGAGATCAATATTTTCATCCTGATACCAGAAATGTATTCTGTGGCACTGGGTCACAACTCTTTCCAAAGACACAGAAGACACTTTCTTCTGTAACTTGAGGTTTTGAGGTTAAACAACAAACTTAATCACAGATACAACTTGGGATATTTAAAATGCCAGCTCTTGCAGTATTTGATTAAGGTTTTATTTTCCTATTCTAGAGAATTATTCCAATCATAGAAATAGTTAAAGCATTTAACCACCTCCTGAGACAGACTGTTATACGCAACGCAACGTGAATCTTTTGGGGTATGCTGAAATTCTCCAGTAAAGACTGGGCTAGAAGTAAGCAGACTTGGCACAATCACAATCATCAACTGCCTGGAGAACCTGTTTCTCTGGTTTTAGTGAGGAATAGTGGAAGTAAAGAAATAACTACAAAAGTCTCCATCATCACTACTCTAGTTCGAATTAAAACAACCCCCAACACCTTAAACTTACCATACAACTTCTCCAACGTTGGAGGAGATCAAGTAGCGAATGAACTGTTTCATGTTGTTATAAATTGCACGTCCTTCTTCCACAGCAGCTACAATAGTTGAGAAATTGTCATCTGCTAAAACCATTTCAGAAGCAGTTTTAGCTACTGCAGTACCAGAACCCATAGCGATTCCAATTTCTGCTTTTTTCAATGCAGGGGCATCGTTGACACCATCACCAGTCTAAAATGAGAGTTTAAAGTTGGGGGGAAAAAAAAATAAATTAAAGAAGGTGGGCACTTACATATAGGACCAGAGAGGAATTCTGCACTGGGGGTGGATTTAGATCTCTAAAAGCCACTTAAGCACAGAGCTATTCTGAGGTTTTAGGTTCAGGGCAGCATGGAAGCGACTGTTTTCCAGAATAAGGCATTAGTCTGAAAAGGCATAAATTTGGGTTTAAACACATCATGCACCTTTCAAGCCAAGTTCAATTACTTACCATAGCTGTAATCTCATCAAAAGACTGAAGAAACTCAACAATTTTAGACTTGTGGGAAGGCTCCACGCGAGCGAAGCAGCGGGCATGGTGACAAGCATCCCTCTGGGCAGCGAGGGACAGCTCGTCAAATTCACGACCAGTAAAGGCCTTTGTAGAAACATCTTCATCTTCCACAAAGATACCGATGCGACGGCAAATAGCTACTGCTGTGCCTTTATTATCACCAGTAATCATAATAACTCTAATACCAGCTTGTCTGCACAGCTTTATAGATGAAGCCACTTCAATTCTCGGGGGATCCAACATACCCACACAGCCGACAAAGGTCAAGTTGGTCTGAAACAAGACAGCACACCAAGTTTCAGTGCAAGATCTTGCAGATTTCTCATCCTGACATGAACGAAACCAATCATTCTGCTTGCATGCTAAATGTGTCTCAGCACAGTGACATTTGGTTTTGCTCCTGTCCGCAAGATTCTGTGGTTCTACATTCAACAATTAAGAACCTGAGGTCTGTGTCATCCTGCCATTTGGTCAAAACCAGCCTACTATGAATGCTGCACTTGCTCTTACATAGTTTTTTTTCCCTTCCTGAAAGGGTTACTGATTCACCACACTAAGTCTTCACAGCATTTCAGCTCTGACACCGAATTCAGACAGCTGGAGAAGAACTGAAAGGTCACCAATCTATACACACATTGGTAAGAGGAGATAAATCATAAGTTTTAATAAGTTTTTAATGTGGTTTTAGAATCACAATGCTACATGGTACCAGTTACACAATGAGCCTATGGGGCTCAGTTAATTCCCAGAGCATGACCACACTCTGTAATGGGATTCTAACTTTCCAAATATCTATTTTGCTTCAAATGTACTCATTTTATTAGTTAAGATGTGCTCCAGTTGTCAGCCTTGAAAACCCAACCTGCAAGCAGTCAAGCCTTTCTTTCTGGTCGTCAGTGCCAGAAGCACAGAGCACAAGCCAAGAACTCCCATACAACTGTTGTTGCTTCCCCCCCACCCCCCCAAATCCCAGATACAGATTTCACTGGAAAATTACAGAGTAGCTAAGATGATAATCAGGGACAGAGCTTTAACAGCTGACAGCATGGAGGCAGGGAAGGGAACTTGACCCTTCCAGCAGAAAATGGCTGGTATGTTTCATCACAAAATCCCCAAAGTAGTCTTGTACTTGAGCAATGTCAAACTGAAAACCGTTGACAGCTGAAACCACAATGCAATTTTTTTGGGAGTATTTTTTAGAGTCGGTATCCGAGAACAGTTTAAGGTGTTATGATCCTGAGAACCTTATGTATACGTGTAAAAGAACACAATTTGCAGCTAGCTGTTTAACTGATTTCATATTTTTAGCCAAGCAGCAGCACATAGACCAGCCATCAAGAGCAGGGTTTCTTCAGATACATGGTATCTCTTCCTAAACTGACTATTGCCTCCACGCACGTGGCCTAACTATTGTGTCTGATGTGAAAAACACCCAGAAAGAGAAAATTCTCAGATGCAACTTCCTCAACAAATAATAAAATGTAAGGAGTCACCATTCTCCAGTTTGGGAGAGGAAGAAGAATTGAAAGGATGTTTTACCAAGCTTACCTCATAGTTAATGAAATTTGAGGAGTCCTCAAGATTCATTTCCTCTTTTCTGGGTGGATTGTCATGGGTGGCCAGAGCCAAGCAACGCAACGTGTCTCTACCAGTTCCCCATTCTCTAATGACAGACATTATTTTCTGCTTAATTCCTGATGTTAATGGTATTTTAGCACTTCCAACACGGACATGTGTACATCTATCAATTACACCTTCAGGAGCACCCTGCAAAGGAAAAAAAAAGCTTAATAAATCCCTTTCTATTACAACATTTGCTCAAATTAAAGTCCTTCTGTCATCTTCAAGCAGCAGCTCATTGTGCCATAACTTTTAGTATTGTGCTGCTTTTGCAGCTGTTCCATGACTACCCTTCTCAAGTGAGGAACTGACCTTAACAAACATCTTGCTCATGGACGTGCGGCTCGGTTTGTTTGGTGTACAATAGACAGACATAGACTTTCTGTCTCTTGAGAATTCCAGAGTGAATTCTTTCTTCATGAGTTGTTTTATCACCTTATTAAAAAAAAAAAAAGGCATAAACCCACATTTAGATAATACATACTAAGGAAACTCACTCCCCAATGAATTCTAGATCAAAAGAGTACTGACCGAGTTGCAGGCATTTGCACGTTCAATTCTAGAAAGTCCTTTCAAATCTGTGTCAAAAACATTCATCTTTTCCACCAGACAGGTAAGCGCCGTTTCTGTAGCTTCACCAACTTTTTCATATACTCCCTTGGCCTTTAGTTAACATAAAGCAAACAGAAACACAGGGGTTTACTTTAAACCTCACGTGAACTTTTGTCTCTGGTAGGTTCCAAGTTTCACAGTGGGACAAAAAGCTTAACAAAATTTACTATGGCTTATGAAACAAGCAAAGCTGCTTCTAAAACAGCTTTGAAGAGTATGATTTGTAGGAAGTTTGAGACCTTTCCTCTCAAGGCCAGCAGAGAAGGATGTCAGTACTTTATCATCAAGCTTTTAAGTCATTATGAGAGGCAGTAACCTTAAGGAGGCAAGGCAAAGCATTCTATGCACCGGGAGATCGCCAAGTTCCAGATTACACTTGCTGCCTGGCTTTAATTTTCTCAGTGTTTCACAAACAAGTCATTCCCAGAATTAATACTTAAGACCACCTAAATACTCTCCTCTCTTGACTGTGAGGGGATTTACCACCAAAAGGTATCACCTAGACAGACGTGAACAAACGTTTAGCCTCAATGCCATGCTCTCTGCTGTTCTAGGGTGTGTACTTACCTCATTGTAATCCAAAGAGGAATCATTACAGAGCGCACAGATCGTTGCCAGTTCCACAAGGCCATCATACTGGCTACATTTAATAAGTTTGTCATCTTTATGCCTTTCCAAAGGAAGAAAAGGGGGAGATTTAAGTTAGTCATTTAGAATTGGCATCTCACCTTTTTCCTTTCTTTAATCCCTTTACTGTATTTCCATTTACTACAATGCTTATTAGTTAGGGATTTGGAACTACAAAGCCAGAAATTGTTGAGAAGAGCAGGTTTGATAAAGGGGAGTTCTGAAGTTTAGAACAAAGAGAGGCATGAACAGAATGACACGATTATCAATGACATCGCTACCCGAAGTACAAAACCTGAATTCCTCCAGTGACAGTCACACGGCAACGTAGGAAAGAAGAGCTCGGTGAAGAGATATACAAAAGCAGCACTAGAGTATGCACAGGACTCCGAAGGGAGTTCCAAGCAGGAGAGGGATACTGTTGGATCCCTCTGGAGTTTAACTTCCTGAACCTTACCGCATGTTCTGCGGATTTACTGCCGTGATTAAGTTACTGGGCAGGCATAAAAGCAGATTTGGCTTCTTGAATGTCTTAAAAGTTTATTTGTAACATTAGCCAACATCTGCAACATTAATTAATCTGTACACATATACCATGTATCTCCTAAGCCAATGAAAAGCTAAGTCATTTCACAACACAAATTCCATTAGAAAAGAAAACGGTCTTCTATTTTACCCCCTCTAGGAAGGGGAAAGAAGTCTGGTGGTAGGAAGACATGGTTCACTACTCCATAAGAATTCATAACATAGACTATGACATGTCCAATTACGTAAGCTTTTGTTCAGGCTCTTGAGTACTGCAAACAAATCCCAGTGTTGTATAACACAGCATGGGAACAAAATGCATCTTAAAAAGGGTATTTTTATATTTCATTTTGCAGATAATTCCACAGCCATAAACAGAGGCTTTAAACTCTCAACTCTTTAAACTTCTCAGGAGCTCTCAGTTTGTCACCTTGCCTATCAGAGCAAATATTTCATGTTTTCACCTGTTCTGAACTTGAAGAAAATTACTAATTTTGAGTATCCTTAACTTTTTAAAGCAGTTTTCATTTGTTGTTGTTGTCATCGTCGTCCCCCTAACTTGCCTACATGTTCCTTAATTTCTGAAGGATGGCAAGTGCACATGGAGTCTAAATGGCTGGGGTCAGTTTCTGGATAAAGATTTCTTTCTCTTTAAAACTTCAGGCTTGCATTAGCCGAAGATGAACTCATTTGAAGGTCACATGCAATTTTCCAGCTTTTGCTGCAGTTCTTAATTACTGTTAGGTTTAGGCTCTCAGTTTGCAAGTAAGCACGTGCACTGCATGCGCTGAGACCCAACAAAACAGCTCCAAACTGATGATCTCCTTGTAACACCCCTGAGAATTTGGTCAGTATGAAATTTTAATTTTTCAGCAAGAAATTTTTAATTTTGAGTTGTGAATGCATGTTCAGGGAAAAATATGTATCAAATACTTTAAGAGTAAGTGGAAAAAATAACTGATTTATTGCAAAACCACTCAATGGTTATGAGGAGGCTGCCTGTACAGTGTGGAATACAACAGTATCTGAAGTGAAGGACAAAGCAGCATCTGCCAGGGATGGTTTCTAGCTAGAACAGGTCCTGCTTTGGGGCAGTGCAAGGACCAGCCCAACTCCTGAAGTCCCCAAACTCTGTTTTCTGTGACAGTCTGCAATCCAGGGTAAAGTCACTCACCTTACTTCAAATCCTTACAGAGCCACTGATTTTAAAAAGCTGTCCATAAACGCAGAAATTAATCAGCCCTAAGGTTTGAGAATTTAGCTCTTTGTTTATTCTCCAATAAGGGCCTTTCTGGGGCAATTTCCCTTTCAGAGCGTGTTTTTTACGTACGCGAACACAGCCCCATTAACGTGCCTGTTCATTTCTCCAATTTCAGCAAGTCAAAATAGAACATTAACATACACTGACGACTGTCTCATTATACTCGACATCTGCCACCACACTATATTTTTATTATTTTGTTTATCTAGAGCTCTTGTGAGACCAGCTAAAGCATAATAGCCGGATGCTTTACAAGGTCTTGAATGTCACCTTGCCTAAAGTAGCTGCCTTGCCTGAAATGAAAGCGTAAGCTTTTGACTGCAATTAGCTTTGAAACAAAAGAGAATTGGGGAATTAAGATTTCCCACTGCTGAGAACACTATGGTCTTAACTGCTATGAAAATTAAACAGAGATAAGCAGTATTGAGACTGGTGAAGATTGCACAGAGTCAGAGGCGTGCGTGTGAAAACTCCACAAGGCTGAGATGTTCACCATAATTAAATCTTAATTCTACTTCAAGACATGGTAGAATTCTACTCTGCAAGTAAAACTGAAGTGGTAGAATTAAAAATACATGAAAGACCGGCCAAGAAAAAGGCACCCTAACAATCCAGCAAGAGGAGGCTCTCCTAGAATCAGAACACTAAAAACTCCTGAAGTTGCTGGGATGAAGCACTTTATCCCCCTAGAAGAGACTTGTAACTGATGAAGTAAACCAAACATATCATCCCTTTCCTAAGGCAGTGGGTTTAACACCAGCTCAAATACCAAAGGCTGAGACAAACACACACATCTATTCAAGCACAGATGCACCCACTGAGGCCAGTGAAGTACTGAGGGTTGGGGACAGGAATTTACAGTAAATGTAAGAATTAATTTCAACACATTCATGAGTTAAAAAAAAAAATCATCTCCTACCTTCTCTGAGGCAGGGGAATTGTAGACACTAAGTTTACAGATTAGCAGAGGCTCATCTGTTTAGATTTATGCTGCTTTATTTTGAAATAAAGTAAACCTCATTTTGAAACACTGGCATAGTTAATCTCAGCCAATTAAGATTTCAGTAGAAGAAATCCTCTCAAACCATCCCTAGTTTCTTTTTTAGATTATCAAATTAATGTTGCAATTTTTTGTTGTGGGTATGGCTGGACTCGGGTGATCTAGGGGGTCCTTTCCAACCATGAATGTGTGGTGATTCTGTAATACTGGAGACCACATGAAGTAAATTTCATGAAGGTTTACTTCTCTAGAATGTCACTTCCTTTTACTGCTAAGTACTCCCCCCCAGCCCTTCAGTGTGCATTCTCACTGCCTGAGCTTTCATTTATTAGCAATCATTATTGAATAATACACTCATCACTTTTCAAGCCTAAAGTAACAGGCAATGTATAAACAGATACATATTTAACTTCTACAGAACACTTACACTTCTCCCATGGGAGCATATGTTGAACCAGTTACAGTAAATTCGTTCAGAGAACAGCTGTCTCCTTCCACTCTGTCCAGGATAAACATCTGAAATTAGAATTACAAGTGTTACTACCTTTGAACAATAATTAATGCAAGAGATTTAAACAGGCCTTAAGCAAGCAGGTGAGAGAGGGGGGCAAGTTCAGGTTGAATAAACTAGACAAAAGCAGGCATGACTTTCTGCACTTCGATCCCATACGTGTTCGAACAGCCCCTTACACTAAAGCACCAAGTACAGAAAACAGCACTTCTGCTTAGCAGATGTCACTTGAAAAATGAGTTATGGCACAAGTACAACAGAGCTTAAAACCACATAAACTATGTAAACTTCAGCTATGATGATTACTCACACATCCATCTGACAATCCTGACTATACCTAAGATTTTCTTAGGCTTCAGGCTTGTAAATTAATTCTCGTGTGCGTGTTTGAAACAGCAGTTCCAACCAAAAGCAACACAGGGCAGCCTGGAAATGGCCAATTCTTGACAAAAAATAAAACCATTTACAAATGGGAGAAGCTTCTAGATCTAAAAGGTGAGGTTTTAGGCAAGAGCTAGACTATGAGCAGCTTCCCTTAATACCAACCACTAAAAGAAAGTGTTTCCTGTCCTGGTTTTCTAGTTGTAAGTCATTTTACCATTCAGTACACTGGTAGCTTAAAAACATCCAGACAGCTCAAGTGCCCTTCTAGCACAAGTAGCCAAAATGCTACTTTCAAATAAAGACACCAACTGGAAGGATGCAGTTGTACCCCATAAGACACCTGCATCTCAATCTTTCCTTCCTTTCCATTTCATTTCTAGGAGAGCTACAGGCAGAACCATGTCTGGGAAGGTGGAGATAAAAGAACGTAGTGCCTGAAGCTGTCACACTCTTATTGTGACTTGAGAGTTATAGTAGAGAAGAAAGTAATTTCTCACTAATTGATAGTGTATCTTAATGGAACTTCTTACCAGTTGGTTATTCTAAGCCCTTTTGCCATGCCACAGTTTAGCAATGTCTTACTCTCCCCTCATTGTGCTGCCTTATGTTCTAGGCAAGCATCTTCACAAAATACAGCCTAATTATTAAGTGTTCTGCAACTGATCTGCATCAATGTCTGGAGACCCTATGATCTTCAAAGTCATTAAAAAAAATTATCAGAAAAGTAGACAAGCTGATAAATTAAAAGCCCACAGAGTAAGTTCATTCTCAGAGAGATATACCACAGGAAGATATTAAACAGCCCCTTAAGTCTCTTCCTAAAGCAGTATCATTTCTGACAAACATTGTAGCACAGGGTTCCATTTTGACACTCAGGAGTTACTACTTAACACAAAAATTAAAACTACAAGGGGAATTACTGTTGTAAACCAGTCGTCTTAAAAAGCTAAGCAATCTCTCTACTTAGAGTGAAACCAAGAATAAGAGTATTGTTTACAGGTATTAGGATTTTGCTACAATTTTGCAAAATCTTGCAATTAAGGTTACTCTGTAGCTGTCAGAGGTTAACAAGGAACCAAGTAAGTGGTACTGGACAAGATCTAAAGCATTTAGCCTTCTAAAATATATGGAGTAGAGTATTTTGAGCTTTTAAATACACACAACTTTAATGATGAGTTAACCAGGAAGCCTTCTGCTTTTGGGATCTGCATGATGAAAAAATCCCTGCAAAGGCTAGGGCAGTTATGCAACTCTACTGCAAGTAACCTCCTCTGGAATACTGATGAGCAGCTGCTTTATGTCTCCTAGGTATAAATACTACAATACTCAAGGAAGTAGAACAAGTCAACCACCAGTTAGGAAGAGCCATCAATCACATGAGAACAAAGCACTTAAGGCTTAAAACTTTTGCCACTGGTGTGCAGGGCTCAACATTTACACGTGTGGAATTCTAAGCCAATGTAATGACTCTGAACATTTGATGTCTTAAGAGCTGCTAACACCACTGAACATTGACAATGGTGAAACAGAAGAACTTCACGTTCTCTCCATGAAATTCCTACCTGGAGTATCAAGTATATGGGAAGCACAGACCTGGTAACTGAACATGCATCATGTTAAAGTGACTAGCTATAAAAAAACCCAACAAATTTATCAACACTAGAAAGAATGGTGGGGGCAATGGAGAAGGAGGCACAGAACTAATGCTTATCTAAAAATATGCCATACATTTTTGAAGTGACCCTGGGAATGCTGGTGACAGGGTCAACTGCACCTCCACGTTGCCAGGTTTGTCATAATACTGCACGTTGGAAACAGTACAGCGATCTACATCAGACCATAAAGAACTACCAAAGTAACCAAATAAAGGCAGAACCACTCCAAAGTGAAAATATGTTTGACTATCCAAACTACTGTAGTAAACCTCCTACCTTTTTCTCATTTCTAGATTTCTCCACCATTGTCATCTTGCTAAACTAAAGAGGTAGGTGTTTTACATGCATCCTATCTTTCTGAAACTGGGGATAAATCATCCTAGATTACGAGTAGACTGAATGGTTTACAGACAAGTCAATGGAAAGCTGCTTGCAAACAACTTTCTCTTCCATCAAGTGCAGGCACAGCTATTTGTGGCTATGACTAAATAAGGGAAGAGATTAAAGCCTTAAACGCTACCCAGTGGAAAACCAAATTAAAAGTGGAAGCTTATCTTAGGAAAATAAAGCAAGATTTTGATGATATGAGAACCAAAAGACTCACAATCAAAAGAATTCAGGCAATGTTGACTATTCAAACAGAGTGGTTGAAGAGAAAAACCAAAATAGAAGCAGCTAGTTCAACATACCCTGCAGACTGACATCTGATTCGTGGTCAGAGTACCGGTCTTGTCAGAACAAATAACTGAGGTGCAACCCAAGGTTTCCACAGAGGGAAGACTTCTAACAATGGCATTCTTCTTGGCCATTCTCCGGGTTCCAAGAGCCAAGCAGGTGGTAATGACAGCAGGTAGACCCTCAGGAATAGCAGCAACAGCAAGAGCAACAGCGATTTTAAAGTAATAGATAGCACCTCGGATCCAGGAGCCTCCGTGAACCGGGTCGTTGAAGTGACCAATGTTTATGATCCAAACCGCGATGCAGATGAGCGAGATGACTTTAGACAGTTGCTCTCCAAACTCATCCAGTTTCTGCTGGAGTGGGGTTCTCTCTTGCTCAGTAGCCACCATCTCATCACGAATTTTGCCAATTTCGGTGTTTACTCCTGTTGCGATAACCACTCCCATGGCTTTACCAGCAGCAATATTAGTACCCTAATGTAAAGAAAGAAAAGGGAAGAGAAAACTTGTAGCCAACCTACAAAATGGGTTTTGGCAGTGGGATTGTTTGGCTTTGGGTTTGTTTGGTTTGGGTTTTTTTTTTTTTTTTTTTTTGGTGTTTTTTGTTTTTTTTTTTTTTTTTTTTTTTTTTTTTAAAAAAAAA
>JANIJG010020250.1:0-49497 GCA_024611175.1 Megaceryle torquata | reverse complement strand
TGGAGACATTCAAGGTGGGGCTTGACAGAGCTCTGAGCACCCTGCTCTAGTTGAGGATGTCCCTGCTCTCAGCAGGGTTTTGGAATAGATGACTCTAGAGGTCCCTTCCAACCCAGACATTTCTGTGATTCTGTGTTTCTATGTATCACCTATGCCTGTCTGTAGCAATCTGCAGTGATTCAGAGAGAGGTAAAATCTTCCTCCGAAACATCCCAGGAGACAAATTACATCTAAGAAGGAAACAGTCCCCCCATCATCCCTCTAGGCATCTGGAAGAAATTCTAAAAAATTGCATGTATACTATATTCAATGATTTAGGCCTTCTTGTCAAACCAATGTTATCACCTGAAAGCATCACCTTCTTCAAAGGAAGTTGAAAAGAACGAAGTTGGCATCCAAAAAGAAATAAGAGAATAAAAAGGGTGGGGAACTGGGCAAAGCTACATTTGATATGTACGTCCGTGTACGTTCTTAAAATATGAATCTACAGATGCTCCTTAAAATAGGGAGGGAATAAAGGAAAGAAAAAAACCCCACATTATCTGGCTTATGAGGAGATAAAATTACTCCATGTTCCTGCAGAGGTAAGAGTATGGCAAAGACATTTGCAATGTTTACATATATGTATGTGTGTTTGCTCAAAACTAATTGCAAATATACACCAAAGGCATTGAATCAGGGCAGAGACTGTTTCAGAAAGTTCCCGTCAGTGAAGTATCTTCTGATTAGAGAGGTTTATAATGAGGCTAATGAGAATAACACTTTAATCATAGATAGCTGCTGTTGTGGTGAGTATAACAGCCACATTAGTTAGGCTGGATTTTTGCTCTGACAAACACAAATTTAGATCATAATGGTCAGATGTTCAGTTCCAAATTCTCAACTGAGTCAATTAAAAGTAGAGTGAGTAGGAGAGTTCTTGCTGAGAGATGAATGGATCCAAAGTCTTTTGAGAGACAAATCTTTTTTGTTCACATCTCTACATATTGATTTAGGAACTTAACATTGGCTACTGAATTTAAATTAGGAGCCAAAAGATACTGCTCTGCTTTATGAACACAGTTAATGAATTAAACTTCCCAGCGTGCCCTCAAGATAAGTAACAATCATTATTTGAATTTTAGAAATGAAGAAAGCTAAGGCCAAGTAATCTCTGAAGTATCCACCAATGTGCCTAGTTTGGGATACCTGCCTTTTGGTTTTCCAGAGGCTTGTTCAGCATTTTGCTAACAGTAGGTGCAAAAATTAAGCCAAAGGACAAGATCTGGAAAAACACCACAAGCACTAGCAATTTAGGTGCATATCTGTGCCTCCTGCCCTGCCACCCTGCATGGTGAGTAAAAGGAAGCATGTAGCATCTAGGATCCCTGCAACCGCAATGGAGAGAGGTTACAGCTCATGGGGCAGACAGTCACGCACAACTTGGCCTTGAACAAACAAGTAATGTTTGAGGAAAGGAGTGTGTTCAAGTGCTCTCTGTAGAGTGTCTGACTCCAGCATGTAGCTCAGATGCCTCTATCCCCTTGGGGTTTCTGGCTGAGGGAAAGGTTGCAACACAAAGAGGTTTTTCTCTCTTTGAAGACAATACCATGATGAATATGTATGTAATGAACTAGTGGTCAGAACATCACCAAGAGCACTGTTCATTCTGCCTCCAGGCCTTCCCCATATTCAAGTATCACATGACTGAAAAGAAAATCTTATCATTTACTGAAGCTAGTTTGCTGTTCAGTCAAATGTACAAGAGTCATTGGACTAGAGGTTGAAAAAAGGGGTCCTAGTCCTATCTCTGTTTACATACTTTTAATCAAGGATTATCTATGTGACTTGCACAGAGCAAGGGGTGGAGAGAACCTTCTTTTCAACACAGTTGCAAACCTTCCTTCCAAACAGTGCAGCCAGGAGGCCAGCCAGTGTGGAAGAATTTATATGCCCCCAGGTCTAAGGTTGGCATTGGTCCTACTCACACATTTAGGAATTAAACCTGAAGCTGCAACAGTTATGTCTTACACCAGAAATCTATGACAAAAAGAAATGGAGTGAAGATATTGAGCTGGTAGATCACCTTGGAAGTGTAAACTTCTTTTCTGATAACTATAAATACTTGTTCTGAATGTTATGTATTGTATCCACATTTCTAGGGCTGTGACAGCAAGGAAAATTGAAGTTCTAACTGGAAAATCTGAGGGGAAATTGAAATAAGTTGGAGGCATACACACTTCTGTCCTCTTCTTAAACAAGTGAGCAGCTGTAGTTGACACAGCCCAGTACTCATTTGAGTGCTATCCATAGAGCACAGTTTCAAAGCAGAACTGTTTAAAACTCTAACAAAAGAACACACTGGAAGGAAACATTTTCCTGCTATTCATAAGGTAGATGGAAGACACTGAAGTGCTGATTTCACAGCTTGTTTCAGTAACAGGAGCTGGTGGTTTTCCCTTGCCTCAGTAATGATGCTGATCCGCTGCACAGGAAAGAGTTATCTTTCCAGGACCCATAAATCCCTGCTAAGGTTAACAGCAATCTTTTGGTAGCACAGACAGTCCTGAGGATAGCAAATTTAATCCCTGTCAGATTCCATTACTTACATTTTTAAAATGATCTTTTAATAGTGCCCATTACAGCTGCCTACCTTCTCCACACAACAGTGCAACGGCAATGGAAAAACACTAAAAAGATTTCAGAATCTTCTTCCAGAAATATGCTGCATTTTGGATAAGAGAGGTAGCAGTGTGATGAACTCAGTGGTTCTCCACAGCTGTCTGGTTTGGCTTTCACTGTAGAGATGACACCCAAATTTAAGACCTTAATCTTGAAATTCAAAGTGAAGAGGAAACTTGACACAAATGCTAAACTTCACTAAAGTGCTTTCAGAATGAAGCTTGAGCTTAGCTAGCCTAGCTCAATGCAGATTTCTTTTCTCTACATTTCAAAAGAAAGTTAAAGAAGAAATAAACTTTCCTAAGATGATGTATTCAGAGTATTTGGAAAACTCTAAGGAGGATTTTGAGATGTGACTTTCTGTCTTCAGCTACAACATACTCACCTCTTCACTAGCTTCTCGGCTGTTAAGCTTATATGCAGAATTTCTAATCAGATTGGAAGTGTCTTGAAAGTAAATGTCAGTGACCTGAAATGGAAATTATAACACTGCAGACAGATGTGCAATTAAATGCACAGCCACGTCAACCATATTTTTAGCCATTACTAGAAAAAAAAAATCAGCTTTTTCTTTCTGAATGGAGTTCCCTTTTGATTAAGTGCATCTTTCAGGTCAACACATCTGAGTGAAGCAGAAATTTCCATGATGAAAATATTGAATTCCAAGTTCAGGTCTGTCTTGTCAGATGACCTCCTTAATTACTGCAGACAAGTTAGTGGTGACACATTACATATCCTGAATGTTAGCTGAGAATACCCAGTGCTAGAGTTCTCATTACTACTTCCCTGAGAGCAAATTTTATGACACTGATGGCAATAGTATACCTTTAGGTCCATGACTGCACTGTATTTTTTAATATAATGTTATGAGAAATTTAAAATTATGTCAAAATGAGTTAATTATCAGCTACATATTTTTTTAACCTCCCATTTTTGTGCAAAGTGGAGGTCTTACTGAAAAATCTCATGCTGGCCTTGACCCTGAAGGAAAGCACGGTGGGAACACACCCCAGCCATACAATAGACAAGACATAGAAGAAATGTAGAGGTGTCCACAGATATCAATGTTGAAATAGATTTATTGGTGCTGGACCTGAAGTGACATTTCCACATACTCATACTGGGTTTTGTGAACTTACTGGCTTGCTCAAGAGTCTGCACTTCATTTTGGGCTGTAGTTGAATCCGAGTCTGAAATGTGTAGGTGGCACTTGGTCAATAAATGCTTATCCTTCTAGCCTAGTTCTATTGTTGGGTGCAATTAAAAAAAAAAAACCAAACCAACAATCTGTGTTGTGCAGAATGTGTCAGTCAAGGGATCAATGCTTCCACCCTGGAGCAAGCTGTTAGAGCTGTCCTTCATTAGTCAGGTGGTGCATTCTGTAGACATCCTTGAAAAGGTGAGTCTTGAGGGAGGGATCTGGAGGACATTGAAGTGGTGACTTCACATTTCAAGATGATGGTCTCTTTAGTAGCAAAATACGATGTAACAATTGGTGGGCAGATGTGGAGAGTGAAAGTACCTATGGCTTGATCACAGTAGCTGTACCAATTTGCTTCTTTTCCATGTCCTGGGGGTGTAGTCTCTGTTTCAGAACAACCAGTCTTTGTTAATCCAGTTCATTTGTGCTGAAGTAGGTTGAGGTACACTGATACCATCTGCTCTGCTGACAGGTCTGAGGAACCAATAACATCTATGCAGGGGGAAGCCTGGGTCAACAAGGGTGGTAATGTCTACCTGTATCTGGGAAAGGATGTTATTGAAAGCTCCAGGAGGACAGCAAAAACCTAAACTCCTTCTGACCTTCTTTGTCCAGGGGAGTGATTCAAAAATCTCATTTTTTCCATAAACAGGTGTTTCTATCCATATCAGCATCACCAGAACAAAAGCAAAGCAGCTTGAAATAAGACTCATTCTGCCTCCTGAATGCAAAGGCTCCACAATCTGTTGTCAACAACTCCTCCAGTTTGACAGCATCTATTGTTCTCATGTAAGTATTCCATTAACTCAAATTTCTACCAAAATGGGTTAGTCACTCCTCACTTCTCCTTTATGAGCTGTACCAGATTAAAAATGCTTCAGTAATAAACACCTGAGCTTAACCTCAGTGCTGCAATAATGTGATCATACATTAGAAACTATTGGATAATACACTTTACAGCACAAAGCAACTTTGCAATAAATTATGAACAGCCCCATCACAAAACACATAAATGATGATTCTTCACATGAATATGCCATTGATATTTTGTCATTGTTTACTATGCTTCATGGCACAATACATGGCCATAAATACTGCTCAAATGACTAGCATGACAGGCTGTACAGTAATATTGTACGTTGCCTCTCTGTGGATGTAGATTCAAACATAGCTTTAAACCACCTTTTGTCTGTGGAGGACAGTGCCTGGCCCCTGCTATAAGGTAGATATCCTCCAGCCACTGCACTCTACATTCAGGGCATGTAGAACTGAAGAGATTGATATCTTTCAAGTTCTTCTACCATTCTTGCATCTACAGGGATCTGTTTTGTATTGCTACCCTGGATTTTTTTGCATGTTTATTCTAGGTGGGTTTTTTTGTTTGGTTGGGTTTTTTTTTTCGCTATTCCTATAATTGATTTTGGTGGAGATACTCTTGGCCACAAGACATCAGGATCTCACCGGAGAACCAAAATATTCATCCTATCTCTGTTAAAACATTTATTGTGATGTTTCCCAAAGAGAGAGAGTAAAAGCGTAAGCTACAATTCTAATTTTCAGTGAGAGTGAAGGCAATTGGCTGCTTATGGTCAGGATTGGTCAAGTATATTTTCTTCACAGCACAGCAGAAAGATACATTGTAGAATGTGAACATATGATGATGGATATTTTATTATCAAGCAGTGTCTGGAAGAGTTGAGCACTAGAAACATAACCTGGGATATTAATCTTTTGTCTGAATGCTCTCTCTCCAAGGAAGAGCAATCGACAATTGTTGGAAGGTGAGGTTCCATGTAATCTAGTGCTGTGCAACACTTCAGAATGTATTAGCCATTTAATAAAGAATGTGCTAAAATATAGCTACTGCTCCCCTCCCCCCCAAAAAACCCACAAACAAACAAACAAACAAAACCAAACAAAAACCAAATTGCTTTTATGGTAAGTAAACACCTTTCATTGATTCATCCTGAGCTCACACTCCTTATGAAGGAGAAGTGGATCTTGATTAAAGTCATCAAATTATCATAGCATCTTCCTGGTTTTGCACTTCCTGCTATGCAAACAGGCTGGCCATGCTCTTCACTGTACTGAGCATTTCTGGGTGATCTCATTGAAATAATTATTTTTCTGCATGTGGATTAGAAAACTTAATTTAGAAGCACTTGAGCTTGCAGAAGGACAGTCCAAATAGGCTGGTTAGACTAAGCAAACAAGGATTCAGGTAGGTGTATGCTGAATGGGAAATGGCTGTGGGACAAAGACCCTTGAAAGATGTTGTATGACTGCCTGTTTTTCCAGAGTCAGATCTAATTAATGTGTATAAATATATGAGGGCTGGGTGTCAAGAAGAAAGGGGTAACTTTTTTTTCACTTGTGCCCTGCAACAGGACAAGGGGCAATGGATGCAAGCTAGAGCACAGGAATGCAACAGACAGAACAAAAGTCAAGGCAGCAAAATCTCTTGTGCTTTCTGCAGGAATGCTGTTCTTGGCTGTTCTGTGCTGGTGAAATTCCAAGGTTTTGGTACAATCAAGATGAACAGCAAGTAGTTTCTCCAGCTTCCTAGCATTAAAGCATGCCCATCCCAAGTATAAGTCTCCCTAGGTGCTGGTGTGTTTTCTTTCTGGTGCAGTGTGCTCTGCATTATTAAAAGGCTTCTTGTTTGACCTCATCATTAGGCTTTTATTTTACTTTTTGATTGTAGTGACTAAATATAACAATAAATGATTTAAAGAGGAGACAGAAATGTGTTACAGAAAACAAACAGCCTCCACCCTGCCAAAATGCTGAGTGGCGTAGCAGCGGATGGTTGAAAGAATCAGATTTAATTAGGGTTCCTTTCAGCACTGAAAATTCCATTTATGCACACTATTAAAATAATCTTCTGCATTAATACTAATTTACATCATCAAAATAGCACTTCATCTATTATTCATATGGCATTGTAATTTCTCCCGACTGAGAGGGTGAAGTGTGGTAAGACTCTTCTGCTAAAGACTGCACAGATATTAAGATACCAGTAGTGGCTTAAGTTTTTTTTTTTTCTACCACATTAGATATCCCACACAGTCTCCTCTTTTCTCTGGATCTGTATAATGACCACTGAAAAGGCCATAGTAATTATTATAGAATCACAGAATCACAGAATGTCAAGGGCTGGAAGGGACCCCGAAAGATCATTCTGTCCAACCCCCCTGCCAGAGCAGGATCACCTAGAGCAGATCACACAGGAACACATCCAGGTGGGTATTGAATGTCTCCAGAGAGGGAGACTCCATGAGCCCCCTGAGCAGCCTGTTCCAGTGTCTGTCACCCTCCCTGTGAAAAAATTTCTCCTTATGTTTATGTGAAGTTTCCTATGCCTCAGCTTCCACCCATTACCCCTTGTCCTATCATCGAGCATCACTGAGAACAGAACAGAACAGAACGGCCTAGGTTGGAAGGGACCTTAGAGATCATCTAATCCAACCTCCCTGTCATGGGCAGGGACGCCTCTCAACTAGATCAGGGTACACAAGGCTCTGTCCAACTTGGTCTTGAACACGTCCAGGGAGAGGGCAGACACATCATCTCCGGGCAATTTATTCCAATGTCTTGCCACCCTCCTGCTGAAGAATTTCTTCCTAAAATCTAATCTAAATCTATTCTCCTTCAACTTAAACCCATTTACCCTTGTCCTATCAGTCAACGCTCTTGTAAAAAGTCCTTCCCCAGCCTTCCTGTAGGTTCCTTTTGGGTATTGGAAGGCAGCTATTAGGTCCCCCCAACGTCTTCTCTTTTCAAGACTGAACAATCCCAGCTCCTGCAGCCTGTCCTCGTAGCAAAGGTGCTCCAGCCCCTGGATCATCTTTGTGGCCCAAATACTAAAGACTGAAGAAAGCTTTTCTTGTCAGCTAAAGATTGTTACATGAAAAATTAAATGATTTCTAACTAAAGGAGAAGCTCCTAAACTGATGTGGATCAAGAAAAGTTCAACAGGTCAGTAGGTATCAGTAACATTACAAGGGTGGGAAACCAGAATAAGGACACCTGTAGATCAGGAAAATTGCTAGAAGGAACATTGCGTAAACACAAAGTGGGCCTTTCTCTGGTGACTTTACCAAAAATAAATTGGCCAATTGTATGACATCTTCATAGGCTGTGGCACAAATTTCCCTAACATCAGCAAGTCATCAGTGAGAATATAGCTGCTGAATATACTGAGTGTTATTTTATGCTGTTATTTGAATAGAACTTACACTGACAATATCTGAGAATTTATGTAAAAGACTGATTGAAATGTTAAACTTACAGCTGTGGTAAATTGGGTCTAACAAAGGGATCGTTTTCTGCCCCATTCACAGCTTTATTTTTCCTCTGCTTGGGTTCAGAATTGGCAGATGGTGCCTGAGAATTATTTGTAGTTGGAGGCTTTCGCTTGGCCAGGAGCTTTCTTTGCCTTTCAATGTCTTCCCTTTGTTGATTCACCCATTCTTGCTGCCTGTAAACCCCAAAAAAAGCTTTATTAAAGTTTCAACATTTTGCATTTGAAAAAACCCCACAGCTATCTTTTTAACTGATAAAGCATTAAGGAATAGTTAGGAAAACTTACTGTACATGTGAAAATGTTTCCTAGAAAAAAAGAACACCAATGTTCTTCAAAAGGTGGAAACATTTTCCTCAAGTTTTGGCACAATTTACTTTTGAAATGTGGTAGGTTTTTTTGGTTTTGTTTCTGGGTGTTTTTGTTGGGGGTTTTTTTTTTTTTTTTGGTTGGTTGTGTTTTTTTAAGTTTTGGCGCTGTTTTGGTTTTGGAAATGTTACACATAATTTCTGCACTATAAAAAAAAATGTGTATCTGAGCTTTTATACTTTCAAAAGAAATTTAAGAGTTGATGGAAAGTACTTGATTTTTATAGGCCAAATACTGAATTTGATCTGACTGTTCCCAAATAAACCATCAGTTTGGTTGTATGGCAAACAATTGCAGCTTTCATGCAAAACAGATTGCTTTTAATATTGTCTTGAAAACCCCAATGCCCTAGGCAATCACTTAATGCTAAGAATACATATTGTCCTTCAAAACTAAATTCTTGGTGAATTACTTGTGTATGTATATACACGTATGTCCAAAGGTTGAACCAGACGTTACCAAAAAACACCTTTTGAGGCATTGTATAATTATTTTACTACCATCTCCGATGGTCTCCCAGAGGCCTTTTCTTGGCCCCGTCTCTGCTGAAATACCTGCTGCAGCATCTCTTTTCCCCCATCTTTTCTTTCCCCCATCCACTTGCAATAGACCCTATATGAGGCTGCCAGACATGTTACTGTTCCTTTATGGCACTGAGGACCTGGTGGCCTGAAAAAGCTGCTATAGTGTTGGATGCACAGGCAACACCAATGGGACCAATGAAAACTTCACAGATCTCATCTGTCCAAATGATCACCAGTGACATATAGTTAGCTCATTGAAAAAAATCACTGATTTCATTTTATAGCTCTTTCTACCAGCTGAGCTGAATAATTATGTGCTGCTCATTTAGTACATTCATACTTTTCTAAGCATAGTTAAAATCAAGTGAAACCAAACTGTCTTTCAGAGACACCCAGCCTTAGTATTCTCTCAGCTGATTAAGGAGTTCTGTACTGTATTCTCAGTCTTCAACAGGAAAAGTGAAATAGACCATATGAAAAGCAACTCCAATCCTAGAACCTTAGTATTAGAAAAAATCCACTAGAGGGAACTAACAATTAGTGAGAATTTAAAGAACATAGCATTCACTAACTTCACAAGATTCTGAAATGCAAAGCCATCTGTCCACTGTTCAGTAAATGAAGCACCATGACGAACTGTTGTAAAATGCCCCAGGCGTAATCTGTCTTGCATGCTCTTCTCTCTGCTTGCCAGTTTTTCCTGTGTGCTCTAAGAAAACAACAACAACAAAAAATTCATATTTAGTAATAGTAAGTGTTAAAAAAAAAAAAAAAAAAAATCAGTAAAACATTGAGGTTTTCTTCCTCTGACAACTTACTAAGTCAAAGATAAAAGCAGAGTAGATGAAAATATTTTTTACTACTTTACTCCATTTATTCTAATTTCTGCAGAACTCAAACCCCTACAGTTGTCAGAATTGGTACTAAGGATGATGTGTGCACCAAAAAAAAAAAAAAAATCTGAGTTGGACTCAGTTTTTTGATAATGTTTACTGTTCTTCATAATCAACAAAACATTTTATTTGTAAATACAGCAGAACTGATAGAGACTATCAGGCATATAATTAAGATTATGTCTGTACATGTCTACTATACTAAATGAGCCTGCTTAGATACCAGAAAGTGCACCTACTATACTTAGCCCGGAAACTCCCTTGAAAGAGCACCAAAGTTACTACTTGTACCAAACTGACTGAGGTCAGGAGTCTCTATATGGGAATGTACTGCAGGTAGACTTAACAGCAATGAGATATTCACATGTAGTAATAGAAGCAGACGCCCTTCCCAGAACCAGCCACCACTACCACAGGCATTCCTGGGACATGATAAATAAGTCTGCCCAGTCTGTTTCAGCACAAGAAGAGCACTGCGAACATTTCTAATGGATAGAAAATTATTTAATAGCTACAAATGCTTGCTTCTTAAGAAATGCCTATGGTCCAAAATCACAAACACACAAAAAGTGAGAAGGTGACAGAATTAAGGATCTTTGTTGAAAGAGACTTCTGGACTAAAGAGGAGGCTTGCATGGCCTTTCAGGAAAAACAGTCTATGTGATAGTCTCAGTCTGACGGTGCCTACCTAGCAACTTACTGAATGGATTCATTGCATCTTCTCCCTGCATTCCCCTCATGATGGAACTTATAAAAGACTACAGTAATTTATTCATGGCATATTGGTGAAGAATCTCTCCTCTAACAGACCAGTTTGCGCCCTTGTATCTGACAGCAGCGTCTAGCAGCTAGTGTTAGGGAAAAGACTGTTTACTTTAAACTTTTTTGTATCCTACATTGTAATAAGCTGATTTTCTATTCACTTTTTGTAATATTTTTATAAATTTATTTTTAAATAAGGCTATTTTAAAGAGAAGGAACAGAAACAAGGTATCCTTGTCTTTAAGAAGCTGCTGCTAGTTTAAATATAATTGGCATTAAATTTGAGGTATTTCATAGTAGTATGAAGTTAAACGATCACTTTCATTTCTGCATTTCCACTAATTCTGAGCTAACATAGTATTTTATCATGTTACATGAAAAAATCATCACAGCCACTTAAGTGCATCACAAAGAGATTTTATCTGTCTCCTCTCCACAACAGATTATGTTCAGAAAAATTGCTTCATCCATTGCAATCTTAGTCTTAAAGTTTATCCAGACAATTTGCCACATACTTTTTTTTTTTTTATGCTTTACTATACCTGAATTACTAGTGATGGAAACCTACTCTCCTGACACCCCACCCCTCCACCCCAAATTAAAAAAGGCACATTTTTCACAATCTGAAAAGGACTTAACATTTTATTTTGCCTATTCAGGCTTATAAAAACACTTAGTGGCAGACAGAGACCACGCATATGAAGTTTCAGTGTCAGAGACTAATGTGAAAAAGTTAAAGTGAAAATGAAGGAATCATACAGAGTTCTACAGCACACTCAGAGTTTTCATTACAAGGGTTTTAAAAGCAGTAAACTTACCTTTTCAATTAGAAGCTTCTTGCTCATTGAAATACATTTGTTTAACCTTTCTTTATATTTTTCAAGTAGCTTTTGCTGTTCATCTATTTGCCTTCTAAGATCACAGTTAGCCTAATATACACAAAATATGAAAAGGTATACCAAAACATATTTTTTTTTAATCATCTGTCACAGAAAATACAGGTATCTACTTTACATTGTCTATAAACATATTAAATTATCAAATGTCTACAAACAAATTTAATATTAAAAAGCCATATCTCAAAAGCAGAAAAAAACCCTTATGGATTTCATTTAATAGACTTCTCAGATTTTCAGAAAAAAAAAGATTTACAAAAATTAAAATCTTATTTCACTCTTTAACTTAGGTAACTCCTGGGTAATTTTTTAAACCAAGGATTATTCAAACATTTAAAATATTTGCCTCAAATTCACCATCTGTTGTTCTGAATAAATACCTTTACACCATGTCTTAACACTTACCCTGAGTAAGTCATCTATACGACCTTCTTTCTTTTCCAAATCTTGATTTTTATTACTTTCTAGTGCAGCTAATTTCAGCATTGTGAGATCAGTCTAAAAAGAACATTTGGAAATATTTATCCTTTCCTTTAACAATTAGAGCTTTATTTTTCTCATGTTTGTTACACATAGGAATAAGCTAATTTAAAACATTCAACAAGATCATCATATCTTATTTTCATATGTGTTTTGAAGTGACATGGAAGGTTCTTATTCAAAACTGCTTTCCCTTTTCATGAGGACAACTGTGAACAGTTGGGACAAACCACTAGCAGCGTTAAAAGATGTCATCACTAATTGAAAAGTTATTGTTCACAAAAAAGCATATAAAATGAGGCAATCATGTAAACAACAGCTAATTACTTTAAATTCTCTGTATGTGATCAACACGTGAAGTAGCCTTGTGCTGTCTAACTTGTGTAAGATAGGACAGACCATGTCAGAAATGGCAGAGGATAGAACAGTTGCTTTTGGCTTTTAAAAGTCATGACAGAACTATATCCTGATCATTTTGATTACCATTTCATTTTTCTTCTTCAATATCATATTTCAAATGCAATGTGACAACAGCAGCTGTCACTTCAAATACTGCCTGAAAGAGCAGCCTCTATTTCTAAGATCACACAACAGCTAAAACCTTAAGAAAAATCCTACCAACAATATGGTCATTTAAGTACTCATGAAGTGCAATGTTGGAAGCAGAGCAAGTGCAGAATACAAAATTAATCAGAGAGATTTAAATTATGAGCTGCTGAGCATAACAGAAAAATGCTTTGGCAGATTGTTAAAAAAAAAAAAAAAGGCTTTTGAAAGTTGAAAGATGAAGAAATAAACATACCTTTTTCTTTTTTTTTTTGTACACTCTGAGGTAATACAGCTCTAGTCAAAATAGTTACCTGAGTAATTTTAAATGATAACTGCTTTGGTTGCATGATAGGGTGGTCCCCAAAAGCTAATGACGTAGGAGAGGGACTATTCTGTCGGACCTGGAATGCACAAAAGCAAAGGATGTTAAATACAACTGTAATATTCAATTATGAATACATCCTTGTTTACAACTCTTGGCAGGAAAGTAATAGTCAATAGAAATACGGTAACCTTATTACAGAAGACACTACTTGGAACACCGTATTGAGAGCTATCACTATGCTGTTATGTATCACTTGCAGTTTAGAAAGGATGCAATATATTCGCTGAGAAAACTAAGATTGTCACTTTTGGGAAATGGAAAGACACAAGATTATGCAAGGCTGACACAAGGTGATGTCAGTCTTACAAAGACTTATTTTTCTGATTCTAAGCTTTCTCAACTCAAAAATGAAGAAACGCGAGTTATTTCTGGAGTGGTTCTTCCCATGGGAGAAACAGAAAGGGGGAGCTAGTGCAGATCAGAACACAAACCCCATTAATGGAACTTTCTAAAACCTACTAGTTTGTGTGAATAAGACCATTTTTAAGACAAATTCCACAGTCTGTATTACAGCCCATACTGTTAGCAAGAATAAGAGGATGCCTGAAGTTCAAAGTCCATGGAATAAAAGCTGAAGTCTCCCAACAGAGAAAACAAATCCTTTCTGTAACTCACACAATCTGGCCATTTAGAATCACGTGGGTATGCTTAATGCTGAAATTGTCCATATTAAGAGGAAAAAACCCAATTCATTAGCATGACCACCCAAAAGAATTTTTGAAAAATACAGGCAAATTAGGTGACTTTTTTTAAAAAACTTTTTGTTTATCTAGACCTGAGGTTTTAAAGTCCTGAATTCATGATTCAGTTTCCTCATAAGTAACAAAAACCCCCTCCCTTTTTATGTGAGGCTTCTGAACAAATGTCATTAGAAAGCTTTATTATTTATTCTGTATTTTACATAATGACTCTGTATTTTGAAATGATGTTTTAGGAAAAAAGTTCCAGTATTAACAGAAAATTTTAGTTTTAATATTTAACTTGATCCCCCCCTGCCCTTTTTTTTTTTTTTTTTAAAAATCAACTCCTTCCCAGGATTCCTTCCATCAAAAGCTCTTCTTTTGGTAGATTATTTTCAATGATGCTACTTTTAGACTATGAAAGCACCTCCATCAGTTATGAAGTTCATAAACTTACAGAAGAAGGAGCGGAATGTGAATTCTGAGGGGATCGGATTGCAGGAGGTACGCCTCGCACTGGACTAGAGCCGTTTCCACCTTGGTACTGCAGAGAACATATGGCACTCCAGTTAGTCAATCTTCTTACCAAAACACATTATACATCTACTGAATGATACAGCTCATCTGTACATAGTATTTGTAAGTCAGACTGTATTACTTCTATGAGTGTAGCCTTTGGTCATTTAAAAAAAGGTGTGAAAGAGAATTTTTTTTTTTATTTTATCTCAGGCTGCACCAAGAGACCACTGGATCTCTAGTTCAAGGTTTAATATTCATAAACTTACAAAAGAAACATATCCTCTCAAGAGGCCTATTCATTACAAACAAAAATTTTGTAACCTCCAAAAAAGCTAGAAGTACATTTTAAAGTAAAAACACACAAAACCTTACCTCAAAATAGTCACTAATCTTGTGACCACGTCCCCCAATATTTTTTCCTGAAACAAATACAAATAGAATTAATTAAATACATTATTTAGAGATGTAGCTTACATTTCTACCTGTACAGTAATTATAGGTGAGTCTTACCATTCCTTAATATCTTTTCTTTGATGTGCTAATGTGATCTCCCTATGTAAATAATTAAAGGATTGGCCACAACAAAGAAATTTGCATATTCCATTCACTGAGAAATCAGAAATTAAGTTACAAGTCAATTCCTAAACGAGATTCGTGTGGATTTAGCAATAAACCTACACCTCCTCTAAATAACAGGAAACTCATCTCTCATCCCACAGATCAAATCTTTAGCTCTAAGTCCCACCTCTTTACAAGCACTATCTCAAATTCACCCACTTCCAAAACATCAAATTAACCAAGTCTATTAACATTATATGCTCCAGGTGAGTTATTGAGCCCAAGGATTTCCCTAAGTACCAGTAACAGTGTGAGCATGGAGGATGACAAGTATTTCCATTGCTCTTAACCTGATTATGAATTAGCTAACTCACAGGGCTAAATAGGGAGATAAATAGAGCAGAATGAGAGAGTAGACTTAATCTTTCTTCAGTGTAAGGACCTGACCCACGTGTGGCATTCCAGAGATCACGCCAATACCTTACTCAGTGGCATAAATGCTTTCCTGTATTTGGCCCTGAGATCACAGGATGTCAGGGGTTGGAAGGGACCTTGGAGATCTTCGAGTCCAACCCCCCTGCCAGAGCAGGATCATACAATCCAGCAGAGGTCACAAAGGAACGCATCTGGGTGGGTCCTGAAAATCTCCAGAGGAGACTCCACAACCTCTCTGGGGAACCCGTTCCAGTGCTCTGTGACCCCTACAGTAAAGAAGTTCCTCTTCATGTTAAGGTGGAACTTCTTGTGCTCCAGCATAAATCCATTCCTCTTCGTCAATGATGATTGACTGAAGGACTGCACTTGTTCCTTGTACAGGTCAGACTACATGTTAGGAGATATCTTGAAAATGGACAACTGTTTAAAGCTTTACAGAAAGAAATTTTTTGAAAAAAATTCAAAGATCATTACCCATAGGTCCGAAAACGTATTTTTGGACTTTTTAGCAAAGATTTTCAAGCTCTTCTATTGTTTCAGCCCTGAAATCCATTATGTGTCTATATTGGCACTGCTGCATAGCTTTGTGTCACTAAGAAATACCAGGAAGAAACAGAAACATTTGGCAACCCTTTCTGTGTCAAGACTTTTAATAGAAATGTATAGATAAAATAATTTGAAGACCTAGAACAGCACACAGCTAACTTCTCCAGTAGCTACCCAGTTAGTGAACATATCACTGCTACTGCCCTCTAGCCAGGTCTTTACCTACCCTATATTCTGCTAGTGATTTCTGTCTTCACGCTTAAGACTCATGTATTGCTCTATCAAGTTAAAATTAGGTTTCATCCAGATAAATGAGGCAGACTGCATTCTTTTGGTATAGAAAAATCTATTCTATGTGATGTCACAGAACTCTGTGCTGAAGAAATACATGAAATTATTTTGGCATAACCAATTATTAATAGATTTCCATTGATTTTATCCCACTTTCCAATTATATGCATAAAATCATAGAATAGAATCATAGAATCATTAAGGTTGGAAATGACCTTCAAGATCAAGTCCAACCGTCTACTAAATATTATCAGGAACACTAAACCATACGCTGAAATGCCACATCTAGATATTTTTTAAACACCTCCAGGGATAGTGATTCCACTATCTCCCTGGGCAGCCTGTTCAAATGCCTCACCACTCTCTCACTAAAAAAAATTTATCTACTATCTGATGTAAACCTCCCATGGTGCTACTTAAGCCCATTTCCTCTTGTCTTATCACTAGTTACCTGGGAGAAGAGACCAACACCGATAAGCAATAAGGTCTCCCCTGAGCCTCCTCTTCTCCAGACTAAACAACCCCAGGTCCCACAGGCACTCCTCATAAGGCATTTTCTACAGACCCTTTACCAGCTTTGTGGCCCTTCTCTGGACCCACTCCAGCACCTGAATGTCTTTTTTTATACTGCAGCACCCAAATCTGAACACAATACTCAAGCTGCGGCCTCACCAGTGCACAGTACAAGGGAACAGTCACTCCTCTACTCCTACTGGACACACTGTTTTTGATAGAAGTCAGGATGCTGTTGGCCTTCTTGGCCACCTGGGCACACTGCTGGCTCATGTTCAGCTGGCTGTCCAGCAGCACCCCCAGGTCCCTTCCTTCCAGGCAGCTCTCCAGCCATTCCTCCCCAAGCCTGTAGCATTGCCTAGGGTTGTTGTGACACCACTGCAGGACCTGGCACTTGGCCTTGTTAAACCACCTATCATTGACTTCAGCCCATCAATCCAACCTGTCCAGATCCCTCTGCAGAGCCTCCCTACCTTCAAGCAGATCAATACAACTCTGTACCCTCAAGTAGACTGACAATCCCACTCAATTTGGTGTCATCTGCAAACTTGCTGAGTGTACACTCGATCCCCTCACATAGATCATCAATAAAGATATTGAACAAGACTTCTATGTTCTAACCAAAACTTTAACATTTATGGATTATTTTGCATATTACTGAAGTCAAAATCGTAAGTATGCAATATACAAATCATTAATCTCTTACTCCTTTTTTTCAATACAATAGCAATATTTGCTGTACTTCAACTGTACTGTATCACTCCAGTATGCTGCAGTTTCCTAGGCCAGTTCCTTGAGAATACTAAAGTGCAGACTATTCAGTTTCACTGCTGCTGACAGCAAAACTGTAATTATAAGACATTATAATAATGCTGTCTATACCAAGGAGTTCCTAAAATTTCTGTCACCTCTAATTTCAACTCTCATCGGTAACAGGATGGACAGGCTACTAGAACAATGGAAATAGAGCACTTCATTCCAAGTACTTTGAACAGTGCAAATCTCTATGAAGTAACACTTAAACTCATTTCAGTCAAACTACATGATTCTTCTACTAATAGAGCCCATCAGCAGGCATCTGAAGTGACAGTTTCTACCTCAGTTAGAAACCAAAAAAAGTGAATACAGATGTTACCAAAACGATTTCTGTTCCTTTCTTGAGGAATTTTTGTCTTGAGGATAAATTTCCACCATTCCTCCCCAAAAAGCCACAAAGAGAGGAATGAAAAACTATGCTTTGTAAATATTAAATTGGAAATAGGTCTCATCCCCATTTCCCCATCCCTCTAGATAACTACACTGTACAATAATCCATAGAAAAGGAAGAATGAAGTTTGATTTAAAATATAACTGAAAAACAATCAATTAGATATTATAATCTGAAATCCCTTTCCCCCCTTACTTCCATGGTTGTGTTTTTTCAGTAGGTATTTTGGTTGTGAAGAGCTGCTACAATTCTTAAAAAGTGTACATAATTCTATCATAGTTGCAAGTTACACACAGTAGCACACAATTCTTACAGATAATTACCAGCACAGTTCAGGTTTTACAGTTTTACTTGCCTGTCCTCTTCAGTGACAAAAAGATGGGTGGGGGGTAAGATATGTAGTTTATCATCTAAAACCCAACATCTGTCTTATGCAAGCAAAAATACAGGATTTTTAAGGCTAACAGTCAAAATTTGTGCATTACAATTTGATTAAATACATGCAATAACTATCTAATTATTTTACATTTTAGTTTACCTTGACTGCTTTCACTCTGAGTGTCTGCTTTTCTTTTTCTTCCTCTGGAAGGTTCTGACTGTTTCTTCTCTGGAGTCTACAAACAACAAAAAGAACTCGATACAACAGCAGCTCTATTTAATAATATAATTATTATTATTTATAAATAGCTATAATTTATATTATCATTATATTATTGTGAAATAAATGTAAATCCTCATTCATAAAACACAGTTTCACAACTAAGCAGGGATGTAATTTCAGATCGTAAAGTAGATAATATGATCCTTGGTCAATCAGATAAATACAAGCTATAAAAGATATTTAAAGAAGTGAGAATTCTTAAATTTCCGGAAAGGAAATCCTACATATTAATTGTTAGGTAATTATATCTTTTAATCCGTTCTGGGGTTTATGAACTTAAGGCTACATTTTACCAAGATCTTCAAATTTTAATTGTGGGCATTTCAGAGCTTAATACTTAGTGAAATAAGCTGATTCTTGATGGTGTTTCTACACATTGCCACAGTATGAACACAAAGTTCTAATACTTCAGTAGGAAGACATTAAGTTACACATTTTCAGAAGTGCAGAAGTCATCTCCAAACTATTATAAAGTGTAGATCCTAGAATTTGCTCAGGAGTTTGTTGGGTGGGTTTGTTTGTTTAAAAAAAAAAAGAGCGCGCAATGGCTCAAAATTTTAATATCTACCTGGAATTATATTTGTATCTCAAGAAAGTAAAAAACCATCAATGATAAATGAAAAAATACAGAACTCTTTAAAATTTATTCCAGAAATATTATATATAGTTGCCTAGAAACTACAATCAGCATGTACAACACAGGTAACAAAAAAAGTCTGTGATCAGAAGCATCTCTCAATTTTTTTTTTTTTTTTTGTTTTCTCTTGATCTGAGGATTTAAACTATTTCGTTTTCCCAGTGCAAGTTAAATTCTACAAGCTGCTTTGGCTCAGGGAAAATACATGGCACCTGTGTGTGTATTCAGCCTTCAAGAAGCTTCACACCACTAACTGGAGAAAGCACAGAAGCTGTTACATGAACTCTGTTTTACAATCAAGAATTCAATTGCCCCTAGTATCTTTGACTAAATTTGAGATCAGTGATGTTTCCTTTTTATTATATCATCATTCTACCATGTAACTGTATTTGTCACTTTGTGCTCCAAGTATTATTTCTCAACACAGCAAATCATAGAAAAATTTAAATTTCAGCCCATCACTAAAAGCTTTTTAAGTATTTTTCAGTTTCAAAATCTGCACACAGATATCTTAAAATATAAACTTACTACAAATATCCTAAAATATTTAAATAACAGTCAGGATAAGAAAAGTCTTCCTTATCTGTACCACATATTTTTTAGAAGTTTTAGCTCTATGAATAGCTTCATATAAACACCTTTGGAACTTTTACAATTGTAACTGTTTTATTATCAGGCTACAAATGAAGTTCAAAATACATACATTTTAAGTTAACTCTTCCAACCACAATCTGCATCTTTTACAGTGCTATCATACATTAGCAAACTGTATGGCACAGTGTCCTGGAAATGAAGTTATCTTAAGACTTACTTGAAAAGCAGAAAGTGTAGCTTAGAAATATTACTTTAATAATTTGCAATTACTGCCAGGTAAATAGGTAACATTAAGTCGTCTTTCTGGAAAACTAAATTGAAACTATTTAACCAAGAATTTTCACATTATTCTGTTCCAGCTTTCAACACTGCAGTTATTTTAAAGTAGTCATTTTTGCCTACCATACCAAGCAAAAGAAGTTTAAAAGCTAATTAATCACTAAACATAAAGATTTCTCCCATCAAAATTAGCTTCCAAGTGCAGTGACTGATGTCTTGTCTTGAAAAAACAGACATTTAAAGAGGTTTATAGTTTTAAACCTGAAACTCTAATAATTCATAAATGTTTATTTCCTTAAGCTCTTCTGATTTCTTTCAGTCTTTAATTTAACCTTTCAAACCAAAAAGTCTTAGCACACTAATGAGGTTATTAATGAGGTTACCCAACGAGGTCATGTTCACCTTTTCCAAGTACAAAATTCACATGACAATGTACAGTGTACATCCATTGCTAGAAAATGTTCTCTAAAATCCTTTCTAATGAATGGAACCAGATGAATTAGAAGAAAATGAAGACTAATAGGTCTGAGGAGTAACCTCCTCATAAACGCAGACTGAAGCTGCTTCCAGTCACTTCAGAAGGATTTACATATAGTCAAGATTCAGATTAAAATCCCAAAATTTCCTAAGCAAGACAAAATAGTTTTGAAGTTACCCAAAGGCAGATCGTAAAGCTATAGTTACCCACACCCTGGAATAATAGCAGAGCCTCATAAATCACAGTCTTGATACTAGTTTACCCCTTTATTTTAATGTGCTTCCCACAAGTCTTCTCATTTATAATTTTAGACCTTGCCTTTTCACATCTTCTTTTATAAAATAAACTTTTCTTTGTACCAATTCTCAATTGGCTAATCTCCTTTAAAAAAACACCCACTCAGATAACTATTTTAATATATTTTACGTATAATTAAATATTTTCTACCACTATTGTAGAACTGGTAACAGCATAACTCAGAAAGTTACTGGGGGGGGCGGGGCAGGGGGAAATCATGTGTAATAAGAATCAAAGCTGTCTGTTTGGGGTTTTTTTGGTTGTTGTTGTTTCTCAATACTTAAATCTCCAGTATGCTTAAGAGTTATAATATTTTAGTTAGTATTTTTCATATGCATAATGAATATTTTTCCAATTATTTTCTTCTAAATCCTTTCCTCCCCCCAAAGCTTTACAACTACAGCAAACAAATACAGCAGTGCTGTTTTCCTCTGCAACACATTATAAATTCCAATTAGTTACTTCTGAAATTACATTTATAATGAGGGTTCTCTATTATTGGGAATCGGAGCAACTAAACAGCTACAAGCAAGTAGAGCAAACATTTAAGTAACTAATCAAACTGGACAAATCAAGCTACAGACAAAGCTGTCCTCCTTTAAATAATTCATTATCTACAGAGAATAGAGAAAACTAGTCATAAATATAAGAATGTATTTGCAACCAAAACAAGGAATAGTAATCTGCTTTAATGAGGAATGGTTGGGAAGGCCAAGACTACCAGAAGCACTTGTTCACAGAGGTAGCCAGTTTAGGATTTATCCTAACTACAAGTATCTAATACACACTCAAATTAAGACCTATGTACCATAATAACAAAGTATTTAAAAAAAATAAAAATGTCTACATTTACAAAGAAACTGGAATACAGGTCTAGATATTAAAATCAAACATCCAACTAATGTTATCACTCACAATGAATCCAGAATAAAGCTCGGTTTCAAGTTATTTTCTAGATCAAAGTTTACCTCTGCGAAGTATCTCAAAACTATTATTCAGATAAATTTCCCCTCTTCATACATCCATCAGACAGGAAAAAAAAAAAAAAAAAAAAAGACTACGGTTCTAATATTTTCATTTTCTCCAACTTCATGTGCATAAAGTAAAAACCAAAACCAAACCAAACAAAAAAAACCCCCAATCAAACAAACAAAAGAACAAACCACACACACAAAAAAACCAAACCAACAGAAAAACCCACACAAAACAAAACAAAACCCAAAACAAAACAAAAAAGGGAGGTGTGTATGGGAAGCTTTGCCTTGTTTTGAAAACTGTGAAAGAGTTTTTATTATGTCAGTGATGAAAGCACAGAGCAATGACATGAATATACATTCACAATTTAATCAGAAACTGACATTCTTTCTAGAAATTAATTTCAACAATTCTGCAATTAGCATTTCTACTTCTTCCCTCTACAAAAACTCCTGTAATACAACTCTTCTCTATCAACATCAAATAATGGCACTGCTTCCCATACAAGTAAGTCTCTGCATTTTTACAGTACCATTCACCTATTATATGAACCCTTCATTATCACACCACTAAAAAGAAAAAAGCTACACAAAAAAAAAAATATCCCACAACCTGTCTGCAGTAAGAACTGAAGTGTACTTTTTAGAGGATTACAACATCTAAGTTATCAGATGTTATTATAAGAACAAAACTCTAAAAAGTTATTAACATAAATTATATTATAATTGTAAAACCAAGTAAGTAAACACAATTGACAACTTCTGAAAATGGGTCAAGAAATCCTATTTCATTATTCAATGTCATTAAGACTCATCTTTCAGAAAACACAGGAGAAACCTGGATCACGGTGCAATGGAGCACTGGAGATCTCTGCAGGGACTTATTAGAAAAAAAAAAAAGTCAATTTCTATTTTAAAATCCAAGTTTTAGAATACCTTTTAAAAATAATAAATTATCCCTACCAAGAAGCATGGCTTTAAGTTAAAACACTATACAGAGGTTGAAGATATATGTTGAACTTTCAAAACTTACATGTCTTGGAAAAAACTTTATCTCATATATAACTGTAAATTACATTTTTCAACATCAAAAAGTTACTGCATGTATA
Source organism: Megaceryle torquata (assembly GCA_024611175.1). NCBI lineage: Eukaryota > Metazoa > Chordata > Aves > Coraciiformes > Cerylidae > Megaceryle > Megaceryle torquata. Next base: position 26,696 of record JANIJG010020250.1, on the reverse strand, counting down.
GTCAGTGTTCTGAGATTACTGAACTGCTCGCAGACATTTTTCTGTCAAGAACTGCAATAATGCATTGGAACCCACAGGCTGCTGCAGCCCATTTCCACTCCCACACCTACATCAGAACTGCATCACTTTAACTTCTAGGAAAAGCCATGAAGAAAAACAACAGGCAGACAAGATTCTTCTGGTTAAGAAAATAGTCTACCTACAACTGGAATGAAAATCCAACTGAGAAAGGCAACAGGAAAAAAACAACATAGCAGAGCCTTTATCAAAGGGGAAAACATGAAATCACACACAGAGAACACTCATTTATAAGGTACCAGTCTTGAGAACCAACTAAATGCACTTGCTGGTCAGCCCAGTACAAAAGCAGACATCAGACAGCAGTGATATCGTAGTGGCTGAGTGAATGAACAATTAGGCCCCAAAACAAAGCTTTAACACATGAGAATAATGTCGAAAGCACATTCCAAACAGCTCTTCCTCTGGCCTGACACATACTCAAACACAGGTCTAGCTTGGGCTAGAAATATACTCTTGTTTACAATGGGTATAATCTTACTGATGCAATCTGTGATGTACACAGGCAAAACTGTCAGAGAAATGCATTGACCCCAAATAGCTAAATTGTAAGAGCTGCATTAGTGTAATTATATCACTGCTCGTCACTAAAAGATAAATCATCTACTCCAGGGAAGTGTGCAATCTGCACTTTAAAACTTAGGAAGAATATGAATCCTTTTTTGGATTATGAAGTGGTACTTGGTAAGAAAATATACAGTGACAACAACAGCTTTTGCAAATGCAGATGTTAGCTACTGTCCGATCTTGGAGTAAATCTGTATTTTTAAGGAAAACATAGCAAACTAGTTTCTAGAGTATTTTCAAAGATGCAGCCAAAGACTAGTAAAAATTTATCTGTGCTGATTAAAATCTTATTACTTATTTAATAAAAGACTGCGAACTGTTTAAGCATTTTCAGCTCCCAAAGCTGTATGTATCTTCACAGCATGACTACAGAGATAACAAAGAAGCAGAAGCAGCTAGTTTCACAACCAAAAATCTAAAGAAACTTTTATGGTTATGTCTCCTCCTCCAAGAGATGGTCTTTAGTAATATATGCTTTTTCCTACCTAACTGTGTATTTTGCATTTTACTTTAAAAACTTCTATATAAATTAAGGCATCAAAGTGGAATATAAAATCATGAGTCATTAGCATTAAAATTCTGAGGTAATAATAAATCTGCCCCATATACTTACCTCTGATTCTTTATCACTTAAAGATCCCAAGCTTCCGAAACTGTGATTTGAACTTTCGTTATTTGTTGAGGCCTACCAAGACAAATAAAAAACTAAACATTATGTACAGATTTATAAAACAGCTAATCCACTATTATCACTCACAGTTATAACAAACAAAGTAAAAAAAGTTAATTGTTTTTTCCTTGAAAACATGAACTATAGAGCACATGTAACTTACAAGGGGGAAAGAAGTTTGAAGGTGGATGTTTTGCCAGAGCACAGTAAATTCTGTATTTTGATTGCTTTTAAATCAAGTAAAACCCTGGAACATTCAAAAACATTTCAGTTTTATTTGGGAATAGCAAAAGAAAAACCCTACCAAATGATTCCATAGAATGGGCTTAAAAAGCCAATATAGCTGAAAGTGCTGAGGAATACTAAAAAATTTCATTTTTCAAAGAAAACGAGGGTTTAATTTTCTTCAAGACAGATACTAGGCTATTTCAGACTTTTTTTTTTTTTTCCAATCCATTCAATGGCAGAAATTTACAGCCTATTGACAACATTATTGTATATTCTTAAGCCATTCCCCCAAAGTAACAAATTTAGGCTAGTAAGGAAAAAAAAAAAAAAAAAGGGGAAAAATAAAGAAAATATAAAAACTGTGAAATAGTCTCAAGATACAAGATTTATTTAGAAATTTTCTAAGGCTAATATATTCAGAAATCTTTTGAAGACAGAAAGGCAGCACGAGCATGTTATAGAAAGAATCTGTTTCACATTCACATAAAAAAATGCCAATGTCAGTTGAGATTCTTTTTATTAAAATGGGAGGGAGGGAGGACAAATATTTTGCAGTGAAACTACAAGTAGTTCCAAGGCAAAACACTCAGCTTGCTTCAAAGCATTAAATTACAGCACTGCATCAGACTGCAGGACAATACTGGTCTGTGACATCTTCTGAATAACTAGATCATCTCTGAATTAAAATTTGTGGAAAAATGTTAACTAAACTCACAAATTTCCATTTGTGTTCCCTTGTGATGTCTCAGTATCTGGTGATCAGAGTCAGTTAAGACAATCATCTCTGTAACCTATATTTGTATTTTCACCTTTGCTTACTGAAAAAAAAGTGAAGATAATGGACTTGTTTTCCCCCAACAATTCCAAAACTCTTCAGCAAAAAAATAGATAAGGGTTGGCTTTCAAAATAGTAGTCCCAATGAATAATAGTCCATCTCAATTTAATTATTAGAAGAATAACGATCTAGTGTATTTCAAAAAATAAACAGTAAGTTCAGCTGCAACATCTGTATTGTGTTGCTAGGTTAAGAAAATGAGAATTTGGTACACATGGATTTGGGTATGTACATGAAGTGGAAGTTTTCCTGGTTTTGCTTTCAAAGTGAAAGAAAACCAATAGAGATTATATTTATACTTCACTTTTTCCCAGTTACCTCTGCACATCAGATCAGAAAGATTATATCAGGTTTTTTTTTTTTTTTTTTTTTTTTTTTTTTTTTTTTTTTTTTTTTTTTTTTTTTTTTTTTTTTTTTAATTAAAAATAAAACACCACCTTATTATACAAGTCCAGACTGTGTTTCAGCTAGGGTATGGAAAAAGGTGAAGAGGAAGAGAATGACATTCCCCACTATCTGTAAGAGAACACACCAGTGTAGAATTTCTACTTACAGAATGGGCTCAAAACAAGTAACTTTAGAAAAGCAGTTTAGAAGCACTTGAAAAGGGCACGTGCTCCAGCCCTTCTTGTGCTCCAGCCTTTCTTGTGAAGGATAAAAAATAAAAATCAGTTTCCTCACGTAAACTGGTTTTGAAAAATACCTTCCCCAAGGACAGCTTTTACTAAAAATTTCTTCTAATTTTCAAATCACTTCATTTGATGTAGATGGAAGCAGGCATAAAGATGCCTATAGAGAATACAGCAAAGAAGTCATACAGATTTTAGTTGGAAGACCTGAGGTTCTGCACATTTTATAAAATACTACTGAAGCTGATAAAAAGTTGTGAAAATTTCACAACGAGTAACTTACAGAAAAAAGCATGTTCTTCTTGTCTTGGTTTACAGCACGAGGATCAGGCACAGGGTCAGTGTGTTTAATAACAGACACAGACTCACCTAAAATAAAGATAAGAGTCTTAAAACCAGATTATACAGTTACCCTGAGTCCGATAGGGAATCAAAAAGTTACAATCCTCAGTCCTAGATTTTAATTGTCAAACTTCTTTCCTCAAATGACTATTTAATTGCTTAAGTGAAAGAGGAAATATTTCAGCTGGCCAAAAACTAATACAAATTAACAGTTGGCTTTTAATAGGAAAGGATTTAAGTAAACATTTTATATAGTTAGAATTAATGAGGTTTACAGCATGTCTTAAGGAAGATGAAAAGTGGTTAATTCTGTTATTTAAACAAAGCCCTTTATATAGGCTTCTGGTGGATTCTATATTCTACTTATTTCAGTTCTGATAGCTTGATAAACACTGAGTGCCTACATTTTCTCACACTAAACATAAATAAGCTTGATGACTTCTGTGCTATTCAGGATCCGTAATGAAAAACTCTGAGGTCTGTTTCAAGCATCAAAAATAGGTTTCTTAGGAATACTTCAGGGCTAGTTAACATAAATTTATGCTACCAAAACAGGTAGATAGATCTTCATGTTCCAGCTGAGAGAAAACTGTTACAGCATGCTTGGCTGATTCCTAGCTTCTTTCCTATAGTCAGAAGTACTGCTACTTTTGTTTTGTTTTCAACAAATCTGGAAAGTGCTCTAAATATAGCTCCTGCACTGGAGAGCTGGTACCAGTTTACACATGAGTGTGCATGCACAGAATTTCAGCAAATAAGGCTTTAGTGCACTGAGTCTTCAGTAACAGCAGTTCAAAAGCTGCCTGTATTTCAGAAGTTATCCTCTCTCGTGAGAGAAAATGGATGACTGTTACAGCAGGCATTCAGTAAGATTTCTGTACTTTCATATTTGAGCAGTGACCACATGTTCAAACCTAGAAGGCTCCATCAACTAGAACAGAAATTCTTTAATTTTTACTTTACTTTCCCACAAGTGACTAGTGGGGAGAAGAAAGACCAAAAAAGCATTACAAGTCTCAGCGAGAATGTTCATCCCTCCACAGTGAACATGTAAAGCCAGTGATGAAGCAATGCATTCAGCCACTCTGAAAGTTGTTACTGGATCAGAAGTTTCCTATACTTAAAATGAAGCATAGTACTGGAATAGCTACAGGCTTGTTTCTAAGGGATTACTCTAAACAAATAGTGGCAAGCTACTTTTGATTATGCACATAATTATCCAAAATTCACAGAAGTTATACCTGTGAGAATTGACTGGTCTACCCTTAGAGTTGTAGATTTGATAGAAGTAATTCTTATATCAGCAGGAACCTTGTCTCCAACTACAAAGAAATGAAGAAGAGAAAATTAGAATGTTGTTATTTCAGAGATTTCTAACCAAGCGTATTATTACCTCCATCATCCAGGAAAACAATTTTCCAGTAACTGTTCAGACTACTAAGATTACTAACAGCTTATAACTGCTTTTGTGGTTTGTAATACTCCAGTTTTCTCAGTATCCAATATACTTCAAGATCTCTACCCCTACCTGACCTCAGAGAAAGAAGTTGTAAATCACTGGATTGTTTTTCTAATCACATGATGACCACTTGACAGCAAAGGGAAAACATTCTCAAGAGAAAGATATCCATTTCAGAATACAGATTTATAAACAACCAAAACCCCTAGCTAAGGTGAATCAAGTTTCCTTTTCAGAACAACTGTCCTGAAAAGTCTTCTCGTTGTTTTCTCTGCTGCTCTCACAACTATCAGTGTTATCCACATTTACTTATTTAGAGAGTAAAAGGAGTTGTATTTTCCTTTTCTTTGGCACCAGCTGTGAGAATAACATGCTTCTGCTGATCTGCTCTTTTAATGTTATACTTTGAATACTGCCAGATGTTCCAGAGCTGGAAGTTAATTTCAATCTTACCCTAGCCTTATTTTTCAGTAAGGCTGCTCTATTAAACATACCACAATCCAGATCCCAGTTAACATTTTCACAGAACTCTTTGCTATGTTTGCCATATATATTTCTACCCTGCAGAGGACAACACTGGAGGAAAAAACCAAATCAAACAACCCAAAAATCGTCTGCTTGCACACTAAGGCAGCAAACAATGCAAGTTAACAGCACCCTCCTGAAGGTAGCAGAGAGTAACGAAGCCAGTTGTCAGAGTGAGACTACTGGAGCTCCAGCATCTCCATCATTAATTCTTCCACCTTCCTACTTTTTCTTATCTGGCTTTTCCTAGTTTTTCCAAAAGAGCTAAAGCTTCACCATTTTGTGACTACTGCAAATAAATGGCTGCATGCAAATTAACTTGCTAAAGTCATGTATCTGACTCATGGAGGAGGTTCTACGCTCTGCACGTCAGTATCGCCAATTAACACATATAATCAAACCTTCCTAATGTTTGATGCTGCGAGCATTCAACTGTCAGCTTCACTTTTATTACAGAATAATGCAAAGAAACAAAAGAAGACTAACTAGCTACAAAGCTGATCTTCTCAGTAGATGGACTCTTGTGTCCCTGCAGTAAAATTAAACCAAGCTGCAATTCCTGCAGGAACTGCTTATGCAACTAACAGCAATAATGCACAGGAACAAATAACACTGAAAACCTCTGCGGCGGGTGTTACAGCCTCAGAACACACAGCCACTCACACAGGAAAACTAAGGAACAGAATGCTGAAGAGGAGAATGAAGTGCTACCTGAAGCAATAAGTAAACTTGACTTTTAAGGTAGAAGAAACCACAACCATTAAAATCAGCAGAAGATTGTGTAGTTTTGATTGTAGACTTAGACAAGTGTGGGTTTGTAAGCACAAGCATATGAAGGGATCCAATAAGCAGCCACGAATTCCCTTTTTGTATCATTATAGAATGTGAAAACTAATTTAAACCACAATGCCCTTGAGCAGCAAGAGAAAATAGCCTCAGACAAGTGGCGACCTAGGCCAAAAATGGCCAAACTATTCAATATCCTCTCCTGATGTCGTGGGGAAGGTTATATGCAGACATATAGTGGCAGCTGCTTTTCAGATATTGCTGAACAACAGGCAATGTGGTATCACACCTGTCAATCTGCATAAACATCTTCAAAGTACTTAAAGCAGCTGAAAAACTTCAGCCAACTCCAAATCCACCACCACGTTTGACAACACTTAAAGGACTCAATTGCTCTGTAACATAAAAAAGCTATTTAAAAAATCATCTTAATACACTCAAGTAACTGGACAGAACATACAGTAAAGTTTACAACTAATTCTCCAACCTAATTCTGAACAGGTTTAAGTTGTTCAAACTCAAGCATAATATTCACAGGATCTCAAGTACTAGGAGAAAGCCCTGCTCTAGACTATTGATATTTGAGTATCTGTATTTCCATGAAAACAACTATCATTATCAACTGCCTGAACCATCAGAACTGAAGTGGCAAACTTACCATGATGCTGCAACTTTCTAAGATTATCTCAACAAGATAAGATACGTTATTCACTCACCATCTCTGAGAAGGCTGTAGTAAAATATTCAAGGCATTTCCAATAGGCAGGAAAGCTGTGCAGCAGGGTCACTTACAGAACTATTTTAAGCAGCTCTTTGCAAAATAACAGCTATAAAACTAAGTCATTGATAGTCTTGAATATGCTTTCATGAGCATAACAAACTGAATAGATAAGGAATCATCCTACGATACCTAGGAACTCACAGGAAATTTTAAGCCATCTACTTGCAGATGAGATCTGTACTTTTTTCCATATACTTTAACACAGGAAAGAAATTGAGGGTTTCTGAGGAGCTTTTTTAATTCAGTTGCATTTCAGTCCACAGAACCAGCAGAAGTACTACCCAAGGCTTGAAAGATGACAAGAATTTAGAAGGTGAATGTGTATTTGTGTTGTCCAGTAGACAGCTGCTTACAGTCTAAAGGGATATAATCCCACAGTTCTACAGCTAAAATAACAAATTGGTTGCCAAAGTGGTTTTCTCCATTATTTTAACTCAAGATTTTAATCCGAAGTAGTCATTTGATTGTTACAACAGCTCTGAAGAAATCAAGTAAGCTGTTTTCAAATCTGTCCAGATGCATGTTCTTAAAGCATAGTTTAGCTAAATACTTAACTACTGACTAAACCAGCCCTTCTAACTATAAAACTGACTGCTGCTTGGAAGAAGAGCTGGGTTTGGTTCAAATCATTACAGCTTTATTCATAGAATCCTTTTCTTCATGCACAAAACGCTAAAATTTCAGAATTTTAATAATGAACTGGTAGTCCTTTTACTTTACCAGTTTCCAAGGTAACAATAATACTGAACATTTAACTTCAGAATATCAACTTTACCCCCAAAAGCCACTATGATATACAGGAGTCCTTAAAACTACTACTTGAAATGTGTACTTTGAACATTGCTATCAGCTCTTAATTGCCTCTGTTCCCTCCCACAACTGAAGAGGTTTACAGACAGGTACGCTATAAAAAGTGGAAAGTTTTGCTTTCCTTTTGTGTGTTACAAGAACAATTCATCTTTAGTAAAGTTGATCTGTTTGCAAGAGCCCATTTAAGTGATCACAGTAAATCAAAGTAATTTTTCCTGCAGAAATCAAAACAGTTGCTCATGTACAACATGCACTTAACACTTTCTAATTTATGTTTATCATTAACCAAAGCCAGTTTTGACCTATATTTGCTATCAGCAGGCTAAGGTTGGAACTTGACTCTTGCAATAAAGATTATCAATACAGCTCTAAATTATTCTGTCACCGTTGTCCAACTTTTTAACTTCTTTTTAGGCAAGTTCTGAAGAACTGAGATACTGTATTTCAACACATGGCAAAACAGTTCAGGAACACGAACAGCGCCTGGAAGTGAGTGAAAACCTCTCCAAACCAGCCCCAATTCTAACAAAGTTACAATTGTGTCATTTACCCCCTTTTTTAAGGGTCTTAAGTGTTTAAGATTCATTATTGACACCCTGCATGTATTTTTATTTTTAATACAGTATGGTCTTCCTCCTGTTTTATTAGGATGCTCTAATTTCATCAGGCCAGGTTAGAAATACTATCAAATTCAGCAGATATAACCTGCCACACTCCTATTAAAACATCAGATTCAAAATATACTGTGCATGGGGTTTTACCATCAAAAAGGAGGATTAAGTATCAATTATTTTGCCATAATTCATTAGCAACTATTTTCTTTAATGATTTCAACATTACCTATTATAATCACAGTTCTTTAAACCACTTTTCCTAATGAGATCTTTAGCCTCTTACAGAGTCAGTTATTTCAAAGTCCCTTCTCTTGCACAAAAATAAGTTTCTTTTCCTCTAAATTAGAGGACACACCATTGTGTGAGTCTAAACTGAGGCAACTGAAACTTCCTACGTGGAGTGCGGGTATCAACTTAAGGTTTCAGAACTGACATGAGTAAGCTTAAAATAATACATACAGGATGCTACATCCTTCCGTCAAGAACTACTGAATATTGTTTCTGGTGGGGGACAGAAATAGTTAAAACTTAGAAGCAGTCCTTTCTCTGCAGGTGCATTTGGAAGTACAGCTGTTGCAGCACAACTGGTTTTTATGTTAAGCTTCCTTAACACAAGCTCAGCTTAGCTCCTCTTCCCCCTTGGCAGGGATACAGTCCAGTCTTCTTAGCGCATTAGGTTTCTGATAGTCTGAGGAAACCAATTTTTTTTCCACAGTAACAGGTTATAAGTATTTAACACTTCCTGAAGAGAGCATAATAAAGTGCTACCAAAAATTAGAAGCTTTACAAAACAGGAAGATTGAGTCCATCTCTGCTTTATACACGGCCAAGAGCAGCAAATTGTCAAAATTAGGAGACTACAAAATATTTTAAGTCTGAGTTTCCACTCCAAACCAGTAAGATGGATTTATTTTCCAACAAAAGAATCAAATAGCACTGGTCCATTTGGTTTTTACCTTACTAGTAAAACAGCATTGCTTTTACTGCCAAAGTGACAGAACAATACATCTGAATGTATTGATTCTTTGCGTTTATGATGCACGCTCCTGATTAAACAACATTCATGAAGCAGCTTTCTCAATCACAGGCTGTTCTGCTTTCTGGCCAGAGAGAAAATATCCACAGAGCTGATTGCGCAGCATGTAAGTGTGATTATCCTAACCCAAGAACTGTTAGAGAGATTTCAAAATACTTAGACATATTGCATTCTTATCAATTCAAGCAAAAATAAAGACAGAAAAAGCTTAGCTTTCTGGGATAAAAACATTTTCAAGGTTGGAACTGTGGGTTATATTGAAGAAAAAATGATATACTGTATTAAACAATACACAAGACTTGAATTATTCCTATTTCTCCTCATTCTGTCAATATACTTGTGACATTCTTTCTGAAGAGGGCACCAGAACACTGAGATGTGCCAATGGACAGGTACCCTGCCTGTAAGTCTGAATTTGTTTCCAATCTGAATTTGCCCAGCTTCAGCTTTTAATCAATTGATCCGTATCACTCTCTTCAAGACTGAAAACTCTTGTGATCAGCCTACAGAATTACTTAACAGCAGAAAGAACAAACAGCTAAGGTAAGCTTCAGCTTTTGCCAGATCAGGTAGAGAACAATGCCATCTTCCTATCAAAGCTGTAGTCCTGTTTCCAGTTAGGCTGCATTTGGCTAACACGAGAATGCCCAGTAAGAATCCTGGGAGTGCAGCACAGCTCCCAGTGCAAGTTTTCTTTAGCCTTAAAATAAATGCTTCCCTTGCCAGGGTGATATGGTATTAACAGAACATTATCTTGATGTTCAAGCATTTTGTTCTGTACTGCTTATGCTTGCAGTAAAACCCCACTGCAGTATCAGTTCTGATCAGAGTATAGAACATCAAATATGTTATGAATTCAGATAGTCAGACTCCTTATTTTAATTATTTTTACTTAGCTTGGCAATTGTAACAGTGAAGGAAAATGCTACAAGAATTGAGGAAAAAAATGAGATGTGTTTCCAAAGTTTTCAGATATTGTGTTGCAAGTGACACAAATTTAGGCTGTGCCCTCACTTGAACTTCACATAACCTCAGACTTCAGTGGAGTGTAGAATGGAGTTTGGACTGTGTCTGCTTATCTCAAAACTGCCTCTGCTGTGTTAAGAGTTCGACAGCCAAAACTCTCACTGAAGTTCCACTCATACAAATATTTATTAACCACCGATCTTACTTCCATTTTTTCCTCTGCTTCAAAAGCAGTACTTTATAGAAAAAGCACAATATATCATTTTTAACAGCCAAACGTGACAGCCTGCAGACCATTCCTTTTATTATCTTTTTTCCCCAATCTCAATACTTAAAAAAAGTAAGCATCTCTAGCACAGAGTCTAAAAATCAATTCTAGTTATTAGAGAAGTAACACAAGCACAAGGACCGAGATCTTTTGGAGCAAGACCTGCAGCACATTTGTTGCTCATACTATCAGGGAGAACCTGTAGCTCTTCAGAACCACAATGGAGGTTGACAATTTGCCTTTATGCATCTTCCTTCCCAATCTTCTTCACCCCCAAATTTATACGGCATCTCTGCTTTAGGAAGAGTCTTCAAGTGCTCTGCAGTTAGATTTAAAAGCCTTGGAAAATAGTTCTTGCATACTTTCTATCAAGTATAAACTTTAAGTCTTCTGGAATACACAATAATTTAATAAGCACCAGCTTCTGGGAACTCTGTGTATTTTTAAGCTGCTGAGTACTTACAGATACAGTAATGGATGACAAGAACCATCACTCAGCGCTTCAGGGAAAAGAGTAACTATTGTGACTCCAGTTTGGCCACTTAGCTGAATGTTCATTAGTTGCAATCTGTATTACATCACAGAAAGCCAGATATGCTGTATCTAAAATAGAATTTTACACAGGAAAATACAACGGAAGTGAGCAAAGTTCATTTCCGTTCCCAAATGCAGTGCTTTAAAAATAAATGATTCACAACCACTTCATCCCAATTGGTCACCCTGGATTTCATCTAAAACTTCTAAGAACTAAAGCCATGCTGTTTCAAGTTCTCTTTACAATGTTACTTTAACCAAGGCAAACAAAACTCAGCTAAAACAAAGAATCTTTAATCTATTTAGTTACAAATTCAAAGTGCATCCTCCAATAAACCTAAGCTTTTATAGCAGTGTGATAATCCATTTTAAGGCAGGCAAACAGAAAAGGCATTTGAGGACAGCATCTGGATTTTTTTTTTTTCAGTTCATCAATTTTAAGAAACAAACAGTGTAACTTAGTAACCCTTACAGACTCTGAGAACTATGCCCACCAGAGGTCTGCGAGCAAATTTAAGGTGTACATCCCATGCCTGTAACCCCAGATTCATCCCAGGGAGTTCCTGTTGCTTGTACAGCAGCTTTTATACCATTTCCACTTCAGAAGACATTCTTGCGTGTCCACTTACAAACACAGTTAAGAAACTGGTGTCTGCAGAGTCTCTGAGCAAACATGGACTAGTGTCTGCCAGTACACCTGCAAAATTTTAGTGGAGATTGCAGTTGAATTTGTTAGCTACTAGGCGTGAGGAACAGTAATTGCTCATCAAGAGTGTCCGCAGTACCTGCTTGCACACCAATCCCCAAAAGACATGTCAGACAGCAGGTTATCCCTGACTTGAGGGATAACCTAATACAGGTTACTCCATATTTACTGCGAGGTGACAATGCAGACCTGCAGTTCCCCCCCCCCCCACACACACACAATTACTTCAAGTCAAATAAGCCAGCATCTGTTTTCATTGTTGACAGATTAAAGGAAATATCTTCCCAGAGCTCTATTTTATACCACCACAAGGCAAACCAAATAGTCTGTCTATAATGAATGCAGTCAAAACTCTACAAATAGCCTAAGGAGACAGAATAAAAAGCAATGGTATAAGCCATTATTACACTGTCTTTGAGTTATGTTAAGCTGATCAGGTTATCTTCAAAGGGTTCAAAACTACTGAAAACAACAAATTATTCTGGAAATGGTTCAATGTTCCTTATGTTCAGGGAGCTCTTTCAATATAAGAAGACAAATACATTCTCTCTCACTTCCTCCAAACGGCAACACCTGTCTTCCAGTTCCTACAACAAATTGGTATCTCTGTGAGACACACAAATTCACAAAGCTGTTATAGCATTAAATACAACCATTTCATAGTGGAAGACCTGTAGAAAGTCGTTCAGAAGCAGATATCAGGAGAGGGTAGAAACCCATCACCTGGTTATTTACGCCACTCGGTTCAAAGATATTTGCCTGGACACACAAATGTCATTGGCACTTTGCCCAGAATTCCATACCCAGATATGTATCCCAGTATGAAGTGCTCTGTCACTTCCCTACATGGTCATCTTTTTGCAAACACCATGTCAAAGGCCATCGCAGTTCTCTTACGCTTGAGGCACAGGCATGCACAGAGTCTCTCTCACCTCCAGGTCTTGACACTAACGTTGGTACACAGTGTATTGCTCTTCTACTTGCTCAGTAGCTCTTCTGAACTCGATTACCATTAAAATTTCATCATTGCCTGGCTACAATTTAGAATTTATTGTTTCAGTATCAGAGTTTGTATTCCACTGAACCACTTATTTCTGTATCAAACATCCCCATGACTTACACGTAGTCACCCTCGCTTGAAGCTGTGGTTGATTGTATTTGCCAGTGAAAAAAAACCCATGATGAGTGTTTAAGACTAGCTTGGGACTGTTTGATCCACCAGTTTAAGTGAGCATTTTAACCAGCATGAACTTCTAGTCAGTCAGCAAGCTAGACCACCTATCTTAAAGGAGAGTGATAAGTTTGATAATTCTTGCTTCTCTACGTGAGGATACCAGTTTGTAACTTTGTTCTTCATAGAAAGACAAAACAGTTTGACACTTTAGACTGTCAGACACTGTTCTAAAAGCGGTTTAAGATAATGCAATAATAACCCTATAAAAAATAGGATATGATGTTTTTTAGACAGCCCAGTGTCATAGGTATGCCAGTCAGCAGTTTGTTTCTGATTCATGTCTCTCCTTCAGACATAAACCTTTTAAAGAGATGGCACAAGAGATTGATTTTATTGATACTGACAATATACAGCAAGACAGGTAAAAGGCCACACATCTCCCAGGTGGTTTACACACAAGTTTAGCTTAGTCTTTTTCTGTAAGATGAAAATGCAGTATCTGCTTCTTCCAAAATAGCAAAGGATCGAGTAGAGGATTGTTTGTGCTCTAGAGTAGAGCTCTAGAGTGCTCTCTTTTCTGGCCAAGCAGCAAAATCCAGCATTTTTCCTTAGCAAGCTACCCCAAACCAGTAAAAAAAACCCCAAAAGCATAGTCATCAACTGGCAATTCTACCAATACTGCTTTAAAGTACCAAAAACCACAACCCCATTGTATTCCCATGATATAGACTGCTTCCAAAACTACCATTCTGTTGCTGACATTTAAAAACAAGATTTGGACTAGATGTCTACAGCAGAATCTGTCATTTATACAGTTCTGTTTGCCTCAAAAGGATGCAGAAAACGTCAGCTGCTGAAACAGAATCTCATTGCAGAACTCGTGGATTTGATTGTACGGCGCAGTAACAGCGAGTCAAAACAGCAGAGTAAGTGACAAGGTATCATCATTCACCCTTTATTTCAGCTATCAGCACTTTGTATTTGTACTTGTTCGTCACCAACGGATGCTAAGAGGAGACTAGCTTCAGCCTTCTTGAGATTCATGCTCTGAATTACCCCAGCCAGGGCTGCCGTGGCTGAATCATCCTATGCACAAAGCAGAGGCTTGAGATAGTGCTCAGTGAATGTTAAAAGTTTCCCAAGGAATGAAAGCTGGGCAGACAGCCAACACCAACTTCATTTTGAGTGCATACTCTCCCTGCCTGCTAATTAAAATAGGAGGATAGACAAGTTTAAGGGTATATATTTATCTCCTCTTGAGACAGCTACCGCTTCTAAAAGCAAAGTGACACCAGTGGAAGGAAAGTTTGATGTACACCCAAAATTGTTCCCAATGGAACAATCACTCAGTTAATAGTTGGTAATGGCCTACAAAAATCACTCCTGACACTTAACAAGAACCACCTAGCTTTTACCTGGGAAGGGACAGGAAACACTAAAGTCACTGACAAGTCCAGTTTAGAGAAAAAAAAAATTACTGGTATGGTATTATCACCAAAGTGAAGGAGTTGTAGCTAAAACCATATAATACTTCTATATTTGCACACCTTCCTAGTAAAGATACACCTTTAAGGCAAATCTTAAGTTATTAGAAAGTTTGAGGTGAAGTCCAATCTCAAGACTAGTACTTCAAATCCTTACACTGGAGAAATAGGAAGCTCTGCTTTGCATAGCTATTTCTCTATTTGCAGTCTCCTACACAGCAACAGAAGCAATGAAGAATCATGAAAGATGAGATAATATTGATGTCACATGCCAGTCACACTAGCCAAGAGGACAGAGGAAGACATTTGTGAAGAGAGTTGAAAGGCACTGCTAATTCAAGTGTAAGAGTTGGAAAAAACCCTTCAGGTGAAGTTATATTTCCTTAGATAAAGGGCAGAGCATGACTGAAAAAAAAAAATCTCTATATTCCAAAACCTAAAGTGAACACATTTACACGCAAGGAAAAGAGTATTTTGTGAACAAAACAAAACACAAACCACCAAAGACACTCTGAAAGCAAACTTTAGAACATAAAAATTTAGAGTCGTGACAAGTGTTGTGTTAAAACCTTCACTCCAATTAAGATGCTTTGCTTTTAGACCTACCAATTAAACTAAGCAGCAATTTGAAAAACAATCCCCTCAGTGCAAATGTACATTTAAGGTAATTACAGATCAACAGAAGCAAGATCGTTCCCGAGTGAAGTACATACATAGGTATCTTTGAAAATTTCCCCCAGGGCCTCAAATCATTAAGACAAGACCCCCACAGCAATTTTACAATATATTAGTACACATATGCACGACAGAAATGAGTCTTACCTGCCACTTCTACGATATCACCTGGGACAATGTCTCTTGCTTTAATCCTCTGTACACTTTTTCGGTCTTGTCGATATACTTTGCCCATTTCTGGTTCATACTCTTTAAGAGCTTCAATAGCATTTTCAGCATTTCTTTCCTGAAAGACAACAAAAATGTTTCATTTTAAAAGCCTTCAAGGAAAAAACACGTATGATTAGATCTGATTTTTCAAATGTAGTATCATATGAAGCCTACTATTCAGCTACATTTATCAATACAGAAAGTTATCTGACCCCTCCTCTTATGAGGCTGCTGACTGGAAATTATTACAACACAATTCAGGTATTAGTGGGCATTTAGAAACTAGATATTGTTTATTCAAACACTGCAGCATTTCCTATCAAGAATATCCACTATGCCTTCTTAAAACAGGTCACACAAAGTTGTACACAACATATGGATGCTTTTTAACATCCATTAAAAAAACCCCTAAGTGGAATTAAGACTCATGGATATAGTCATCACAGCTGTACCAGCTTAGACTTGTGCTGGAGTGGACTAGATTGCACTTACCGAGGGTCAAGTAAAGACAAAAATCTAACAGCATATCATCAACTTTTTCAGCAAATCAAGTGACACTGAAGTGAAATTGAAGTATACAGACTAGAAACTTCCGGAGTCTCTTAACTGTTTATAAACTTCGATGAATCAACATTTCCACGAACAGCAGCACAATAGCTTTCCTATCTGAAGTGCAGTTATCATAGCTAAATGCTACCAGAGATTGCTATCAACATTGTGATGCCACCTAGATAAAGGACAACATAAGAAACCAACAGCTTATCAGTGCTCCTTCTTTTGCTCTTGGAGAAGGAATTTTTTCTCCACTTTCCAGCCTGACAGGTACAAACGTCATGCAGTGCTGATGATCACAGAGAATGGTAAGGGCACACATACTTTTTTGAAAGTCTGCCCTTCAAATATATACCAGCCTTTCCAGGTAATAAAAGCTTCCTCATGCATGTATCAAAGCAGAAATCTAACCTCCAGAAATTCAAAGGCTGAGGCACCAGGTACTTCCACACATCGCAGCTGAAAACCAGCATCACCAAAACTACCTCAAAGGACTAACGTTTACACAGCACAAGCTCAGTGCCTAGTAGTGCAGACACTAAAGTAGTGCAGAGACACTAAAGTGCCCAGCCCATAAAGCTGTAATTAATACAAGCCTCAGTCTGCTCCTCAGCACAATAATGCTGATGCTGCTTTTCTGTGCATTAACTAAGAGTTAACATTACGCAAAACCTTAAAGGTACAAAAGAAAGTCCCACAAATATAAACAAAACTTGTCCTTCAAAAATGAGAAATAAGAATGAGCTAAATGTGATTCAGCTTGGACAGCCAGCTTGGTGTTAGACTATATCTTCCCCCCCAGTTTGCTTGAAGTTATGGTAGTTAAGACTATCTTGCCAACCACTGAAGTACTAGCAGATATAAGGGGAAAGGTTGAGGAGTGCTGAGCTAAGGCAATGACTCAACTGCTCACATCTACTACCTGTAGAAACAGATACATTTATGGGTGGAGACTGCGACTGATTTTCCATGTCCATTAAAACAAAGGAATGAGTCATTTAATCTGTGCAGCAATTCTGTTTCACAGTTAAGTTCACTGCATGTATATATACACAAGAAGTACTCTCTGCACACTACAGAGTATCTACAAGACCCCCAAACCACACATAGCTTTACCTTACATTTCATGCTTCAAACTACTACATGCAGAATGGTAACTCCAAGTTTTAAGCTAAAGATCAATTCTTGAACAAGTGCTTTATGAAGTACTGCATAAAGAATCCCACTTAAAGGGCCATGCTATCACCCCTCGACACTTCTTCCCTCCAAATCACTCTAGCAGTTGTGCAGCAAGCTGGGTACTGCTAAAAACTGCATTTTTTAGGTTAGTCTTCAGCCACCTTACTTGGGCTAGCACAAAGCATAGTACAGGAATGTGCAGCAATGCCACTCGGTGCTACTTCTGGTGGCTTCCAGTATGTAGGCTCCTCTCTAATGTGTTTTAACCTGTTAACAGGGCTCCTCTTCTTAATTCTTTTTGTTACTGTGGTGAGGCTTGCTTTCTTTTTTCTTTTAAGCATGAAACCTAATGTGCTAAGATAGCCAGCGATTATGTCACATTAACACCATCCCTTTAAAAAAAACCCCAACCAAAACAAAAACCGCAACAAAGCCAATGCTACAAAGAAATGACTCAAAATCCTAGAATACTGCTTATCTGCAGAAAAACAACTCTAATAAAACACGCTCTGCCTGAAGTGATCATATTAGTGAACTGAAGTTATGTGACCACTTTTGATTTGGCATCTCAAGAAGTGTTAGAATGTTACTGGTATTACTGCCAATATGATTTATAAAGAGACATCTAATTCATCTCACAGCTGATAACGTAGGAAAAAGTTCATGGTGTTTATTATATGTTTTCAGAAGAAACTTCTGCCTCTTGACAGACACGTAGTCTCAGGTACTATAGTAGCTGAATAGGGAAAACGAATACTGTTAAATCAGAAAGTGTATTAATAAATGTACTAAACCACAGCACTTGTCTCAAGAGGAAAATGGAGAAGTAACTAGATTATACGCATTCCATCCTTTGTTGGGACAAAGCCCCATTTTTTGCAATCCAATCCAATCGATTGTTTCTTAGCTTTGCAAGATTGATTTATTTCCCGAGTTCAGGCCTTCGTTCTGGACTGTCTGGTTCACGTGGTCACCAGTGCGTGGCCAAACACTGATGGGCAATTTGCCTTTTTGGCAAGGCTTCTGAAGCTTTCATTTTACCTTTAAGTCAACACTTTCTGTCCAGAAGATTTACGGTATGTTGTGTCTCAGGAATCTAAAGCTAACAATTTTACTTGTATTGTATGAAGCTAGTGACACTACACTGTATGGTCCTTTCTCTTAAATCAAAACCGCCCAAACCAGCTGTGATTTGATGTAGTAAAAATATCTGCATACCTGCCACACTCCCACAATTGCGTTGGCTACTAATATAAGTAAGATTACAAAAGGCTCTACAAATGCTGTGATTGTTTCTTCACCTTCTTCAAACCAGGCCAGGACCTATAAGAGAAACAAGGATTTAAGTCACTGAATTACACAGACACCTTGCAAGCTTCAGACCAGGTAAGTTTCAGCTTGAGGTTCAACTCCATAGACTTCAGCAATTTTGGAAATCCCCAAATCTTCCAAGGGGTGATTTTCTAGTTCATGAATGAGCTGACAATATGCAATGGAAAAAAAAAAAAAGAGAAAAAAAAAAGAATCTTTACTAAAGCAGTACAAAGTTCACTTCCAAGGCTGCTCTTCTTTTAAAGGAGCAAGCTATTTATGTGGGAAACACACCGCTGCTTTTACTTCACAAATGAAAGCAGAAGTTGTGACAGCTACGGCAGTGCAGTTGTTGGTTGGTTTTTTTTTTTAATCATTACTGTATAAAATAGGATGCAGACAAATTAGTTTGACTACTCAGAACAGTAAAACTTTGCCAGAATCTGAAATTTAACCAAGTTAATTGTTCTTTTCCACTAACTTAGACACAGGAAAGAAAGCAGCTCTACAAGTTTTCAGTGAGTAGATATGAAAAATAAGCATCGACTTATTTCAAGGCAAGTAGTGTCTTCCTGAAGCATCTAAGTGAAGTGGACAGTTACATCTGCAGTTGAATTCATAGCAGAATAGCTAATAAACTCAATTTTCAAAAGTAAATCAAGCTCAGGACTTGCATAAAAGGCTCCACAAAGATTCTAATTCATTTGCTTTAGCATTCCACTCCAGTGTTAGGCTTCTGCCATTCACTTGACTTGAACAGGTACATGTCTAGGCCTCTGCAGAGTTCTGTACTAACCAAAGAAAAGTCAAGCTAACGCGACCACAGAGGAAGAGCTTTTTCATCAACATGTTGAGCAACAGGAAGCCTGGAAAGTGACAGTAAATAGGAACAACGTGTTGAGATAATTAAGACTGGTAGTCAGGCAACAGCACTCTGAATCACTAGAAGACTGCAGCGAGCAAACCGTTACTAAAGCAAGGGCCATAATTCCACCAACATGCTGCTCAGACCTATTGCTCAATTGTGAAACACTCCAGGACGTTAAAAGGAAGGAGCAGCAACAGCATAGAAGCCTCAAGCAGAAACCAGACTGTCAAGCAAATCCAATGCAACAAATTTTTATTACAAAAGGACAAACTTACAAGATCCCGGTTATGATTAATAAGACTGAAACATTCCAACTGGCAATAGAACATTTTGAGGGTCTGTGTAATCCTTCTGGAGAAGGGATTTAGTTAGAATCCCTTACGCTCTCTGTATCTTGGCATTTCTTCCCTCCTCCCACACCACTAATCTCCAATCCCCGGTAACAACTTCTGCCATTTGACCTGCTAGAGCAGTCACACAACCTACACTGCAGCCTTCACTCCACACTCGACCCCTTACAGCACAGGCAGCTTTCACTCTGCACCAGCACTGCTGCCTCCTGTGAGAGCTACAGAAAAGGCCAATGGTACATTTCCAGTTTTTTTAGCATGTATACAAGGTCACACACTGCCATCTGAAAAGCTGCTTAGTATCTGCTTCTTCCCTCCCTTTCTTTATTGGAATTCTGTAGAGCCTTTTTGCTTCTAACAAAGCAAAGATTCAATCATTTTGTCACGTTCTTTGCAGAGCAGGCACCTACAAGGTTAACTGGAACAAAACATCTGCTTTACACAATGCTGAACCATAATCTCTTCAGATTGTGGATTGTGTTTGTTGTAAAATAACACTGAGAAAGCCTGCAACTTTAAGAGGTAAGGAAAGTAGCTACAAGGACAGCAAGATCCAAGTATGTCAAGGAGAACCAAAATTAAGTATTCAAGGGATCTTTTCTTTCAGTAAGCCATTATTTCAAAAAGAGCAGATTGACTAGTTAGAGATCCTGACAGTAGAGATCTGATGGTTTTAATCTTCACTGTTGGGGTTTTTTGTTGTTTTGTGGGGGTTATTTTTGGCAAAACTATCAATCTGTGACCGATTAAAATGAACTATCTGGCTAATCCTGGAAGCCAGCAACACACATTTCTCCCTTAAAAAGCTTCACTCAATTATTAACAGTGGAATGATCTAAGCTCTAGTTCTAGAACATTTTAGTAACTTTAGACATATAAATAACAGAATACATTGCGAGTTCTTGGTTTTGTTATAGCAAACTATAGTTACACTAACACTCCATTTAGGAAACTTGTGATGCACAACATAATGCTGTAACAGATCAGGTTTATTATTTGATAGTAGCCTGAAGTAAAAACAAAACCACAGTGAAAATGAAAGAGAAGTAGAACAAGGAATACAAGAATTTAACTAGGTGTTTTTAGTAATAACAGATCTATGCTGAAGCTTGGTACAGACGAGACCATTCTTGTCCAAGACATCGAGTCCTTGTCAAAAAAGTTCTCACTAGCACACTTTTAAGACCCTGGAGATATTTACAGTGAGAGATCTTTTATTTGACTACTACTCAGAAGGGCTCCACCATATTTCAGCCCTAATCACTTTAAGACTCACATGTAGAGCAGCTTAATTTCCAGGTCATTGATCTCCAATGTACTGTTCAGGCAGTATGGTCAAGAAGTAAAGTTACCATGTACTTAAGAAGCTTAAAAGAGTAGTGAGGGAGGAAAAAAAAAAACCATAAGATAATTGCTCAAGAGAAATGCAAGCCTGAAAAATATAAGGGAAATAAATAGCAAGACATAAAAAGTCCTATATCAACAGCCAACGTAAGCAGCTTAAAGGACAACTTTCATTCAGCATTTTGCTTTAGGGCTGCTAGAGCTATGGCTTGCAAAAGCCTATTTTAATCAAAGCCCAATGGAGTTGACCTGCAGGATACTAAGCTGAAAAATGCCCAATGACAGGCAAATAGCACTTTGTTTTCATGGCTCTTTGTAAAAAGGGGGCAAAGTTATAATAAAGAGGGCAGAAGTCGGCCAATGAGGTGACTACTGATGAAAACAGCTAGAAGAACAGAAGTGTCCTTACAGCTTTTTTGCACTCCTACAAGGTAGGTGTTGTCAGATAAGTTATAGAGACAAACTGTCTCAGATGACTCTCTATCATTAAGTAACAAAACAGAACTGAAGAATGCAAGTATCAAGATAGAACTCTGTTGCCCAGCAGGCTGTACCCACTTGCCACTAACAGAGGAAAAGCAAACAGTTTGTTGTCAGCAACCTAACAAGGTTTTTTGTTTGTTTTTCATTTTGACAATGGAAACTTAGAGGCAAGCTATGTTACCATCATAACAAAAAGAAACCCTGAGCTCATTTAAACAGGTTATGTAAAACTATGGACTGCTTTTAAGAGCTTTCTTCTCATAGGATACCGTGAATTAAGATTTAATATATTTTGGAGAGAGTACTAACTACTGTTCAAAAAACCCTCTTCTGGCAATTTCTCTTTTCAACACAAACTAGCTTTAAATTAAGCAGATGCAAACTGCTTTGGTATTCCTGGTATTTCTTCCATGTAAGTTATACTGAACACAAAGGAAATACTAAAGAAAAAACTCCATTATATTAGTTCCATTATTCAGTAGAGATTTTTAGTTGCTACTCAAGGAGAGAGGAGGAAAAAACACAAACCAGATCTTGACCATACATTTAAGTACAAAATTAAGACTTTTACTGGTTTAGCAGATTGTAAGCAGCCAGATGTGCTACTCAATATTTCTGAAAACACACACATTCCTGTGTTTGGTGGAGCAATAAGGAGGGAAAAAAAAAAAAAGACATAGCACCCACAGTTTAATTTCTATTGAGCGACGTGGAATCGCAATTGCTTTTCACATTTCTATCACCCCTACCACCCATCCATTGGTATCTTGGGTGCTATTGAGTAATCTGAGTTCAGCCAAAAGCCTGTCAGTGTAATGTTCTACAGCATCCTCATCTTGTGCCACATACTCACCACTACTGACTTTAACAGGTAGCTACTGGGGTCACTGCAGGACAAAGCCTGCAACATTTTGACTGGCATATTTTACTTCCTCCAAGAGTAACTTTGCTCACCTTTTAACAGGGACTAAGTTATACTCATTCTAATTTACAGGCTATGATCATCTCAGAACTAAATCACAATATATTGTTTTAATTTAAACATGGATATCCACTAATAGAAAACATTCCTAAACTGGCTTAAAAGTGAATGTTCTGGGAAGCAGAGAAGCAACTGGGGAGGAGGGAAATGGTCTTTAGGATGGTGTATTAATACTGAAGGGTTTTGGTAGAGTTTATAGTCTATGCTGCACCTGGTAAAAGAAAATGCACTGTCAGTGTGAAGCAAAGAAGGTTGCGTGGTTAAGCATACATCACTGTTTAACACACATAGACTTTACAGAAGAATTATTTTACATCAGATGCACAGTTAACATCTTGCAACTCCAAGTAATTTATACAGCAAAGCAAGCTGTTTGTTTATGTACATACTGTAGATCTGAGGACATGCTAGGCAAGTAGCAACAATTAAAAGCCAGAGCCTGTGGAAAATCAAATATCCTCTTAATTGCATCTAGAAAGTCAGGCTATGAAGGCCCTTGAACTGCTGAGCTACACTTTACAGGTTTATTTCTGCAGAGGCTTCACAGGTTTGAAAATAATACAAAAGACCAGGTTCAAGCCATTATGTACATCCATTTACTCACCATCAGAAATCTGTATTTTTCTCCTCAAAAGCCATACCAAGGGCTTTTACTAACTAGGCACATCTGTGACAGCAGTTTCAACTTGGAATGCAGGACATCATATCTACAGCTAACAAACACGCAGCGTATGACCCCTACAATCAGCCAGGGTGACACAGATTCAGCTGTTAGTCTGATTTGTTTTACTGA
This sequence comes from Megaceryle torquata, assembly GCA_024611175.1. Classification (NCBI taxonomy): domain Eukaryota; kingdom Metazoa; phylum Chordata; class Aves; order Coraciiformes; family Cerylidae; genus Megaceryle; species Megaceryle torquata. The sequence continues at coordinate 3,456 of JANIJG010020250.1, read as the reverse complement.
CACATACCTGACAGGGGGTGTGGGAGTAGAGGACACAAGAGGCACTTTGAACAGCCAAGTCTATAATGTATGTAAGAAGGGATGTTTGTGCAAAAAAATCTAATGCAGAACTCTATGGAAAGATTACTGTTCCTGTGCAATCAGTCATTATAATAAGGATCTATTAAGATTTATCATCACAACACAATTACCAGAACAGCTTCCACAACCCAAAACAATGATCTCTGTACCTCCAGATTATCTCTCTCATACTTGAATCCTCAACATTGTTTTCTTTTTAAATTGATGTGCAGCTGGTAAAGGACACCAGAATTCAGCTGATGTTAATTTTTGCAGCAATACAGTCTTTATATCAACACACTCAACAGTTCTTTACAGCTACTACAAAAGTTTCTAACGCGCTTTCATCAAGAAAACATCTTAACACCCAAGACAGACAATAGATAATCACCTTCTGAGCAAAGAAAAAGCCAGAAGCCAACACAAAGTGCTTTTAAACTATGAAAATTATATCTAGTTTATTAGTTTTGGGGGTTTTTACCCACATTTCAAAGAGAAAACCTTTACTAGCACCAGTTTATAGTGAGTACCCATAATTCCTAAATAGGAGACAGAAAAGGCAGAGCAGTAGCCCAAGGTCATACATACACCATGCCAGCTGCACAGAAGCAGAGAACTCAGATCTATCCCACACTCCATGAGACTAGGCTCTTCTTAGTTAGGAAAATTAAGCAAACTGAAAAAAGAAACTGAATCCAGTTAATAATCAAGTTTTCAATGAGGGCTTGTCAGTGTATGTTCCATGACCTCTGGGAGTCTGATATCATAATGCTTACACGGACTCAGCAATGAAAGATTGAAGTTTGGTGAATCTGATTTTTCACTTAGTTGGTTATAACAAGAAGTTATGTACCTAGGCATGGAAGGTTAAACTTCTGCACTGTCATTTATCTCATCAGATGGGCAGGAAGCTTTTGAGTGGCCTGCTTATTCTTCTTTCTATAGCCAGCCTGATTTCCTTCAGAGGAAACAGCAGCAAGAAAAGCACATCTGGTCCCATGGTCGAGACCAACGCCACCAATCATTGCTCAGCCGGTAACCAGTATACACAAACCAGAACCCAAAGCTCCTTGGATAGGGTCAGTGTGGGGAGAGCTGAAGCCTCTCTTGGTGGAGGATCAACAACACAGCACATACCACAACAGCCACCACAAGGCAACCCCTTCCCCCAGCACACAGACCAGTTTCAGAGTACACTCTCCTCTGCCCATCCTAATAAACTTGCCCTTAGCTAAAGAGTCACCACAATTTCCACTCCTCCCAAGAGCTGCACCCTTCATTTTTGCTGCAGTTAATTCAAATTCCAGGGTAAAGTCTACTGCAGTTTTTTACTCCTACTTAAACAATTTAATAGTATGAAAACTTCTGTTTCTGTTGTCCAGCTCCTGAAGACACAGAGCTATCATCTTCCTTCTACATCTAGCCTTCGCTCTGTTCCCAGTGTTTCAGCAAACACGAGCCCTTTACACATTGTGTAAAAAGACTGCCAAAAGAAGCTTTTAAAGAAAAAATAAGTTAAGTGTTCTTGTTCTTTTAATCCTGTATACAAAGCAAGGTGTCCATTTAATGACTATTCAAAGGTCAGTTACCAAATTTGGTCAACAGTGGTGCCATCACAGCCGTCATCATTCTTGTCACTGTCAAAAGCAACAACTGTCACCTTGCTATTATCAGGAAGGGAAGGCAACTGGAATACTCGCCATGTAAATTCTATTTACAGTCCGCACTGCATCCAAAAACGTCTTCCAATGATTATACATTGCGCTTGATAACGATTAACTCGAAGGCAAGAAGAATGTCCAGTTAAACACTTACTCAAGGTTAGTTTTGAAAACCAACAAAAGCATTGGGAAATCCCACAGCAAACAAGCAAACTAGGTTGAATGAGCAGCACTTTTAGAAATACCTGTCTGGTGTAGTTCTGTACTTATGACTCATGCAATGAAAGATTCCCTGAGATTTTTTTTCTAGCATACAGAAACCTCTTCACAAGGCAAGTAATTTAACAGATAGCAATTTCCTTCACATGTTCTACTTCTGCCTTTTAAGAAAGACTAACTGCAGCATGTACAGTTCCTAGACATTGGAGCATCTGTCATTCTGCAATACAGAAGCCTACGATTTATATATAAAAAAAATCATACTTACAAAAGATATGCAAGCTGCCAGCAACAAAATTCTAACTAGTAAGTCTTCAAATTGTTCAATCACAAGCTCGAGCAAAGTTTTTCCTGCAATATGTAACAAAGCCATTTAGTTATGCACATTAAAAGAAAAAAAAAAAAAAAAGAGTTATCCACAACAGTTAGAAGATTTTATGAACACGCTTACCTTCCTCAGCTGGTAACTCTGTCAGTGGAAGATTTTCCCAGGAAGCATGTCAAAGAAAAGAAATAATTGAAGAAACACATTAGAGTACTATAAGGCATCCAGCAGATATTGTTCCTGAATTGCACACTTGAACTGGGTTGGATTTGACAGACATACTGAAAACCCCATTAAGGTGGTGCTCTTTTCATGAGAGCATCTCAACAGACCCGATAGTTTTACATTTTAATACACATACAGGTCAGCCAGAATATGCTGAGGGTTATAATTCAGCCAAGTCATCACTCCAACCAGCTGTGGGACTTCTGCTATTGCTGCACACAAAGGGTCAAAGGCTCAAAACGCTTTTCAAGCGCTTTCTGACAAAGGCTTTCCTCCACATTCACTTCAAAAGCAAGAAATCGCCAAACTTGGTTTAAAATATTTCAAAATCTTTCCGCCGTTTTAAGGGTATTTTCTTGTTCTTGCTCTCCCTTTTATTTCCCTGCAACTACATTTAGTAATTCAAGAGGGACAAAAGCAGCGTTAAACCCAAAAAAAACCCACCAAAACCAGCCTTTCGGATTATCTTTTCCTAGTTTTTCATTTTTACACAACGGTACGGCGGTTCAAAAGGGACTAGGAAGGCCGAGCAATAAAGATTTTTATCAAGAAACATCTTGTCGGCTGAATTTTGTGCCCCGACTCGAGAGGAGAATGGAAAATAGGCACCGAAAAGCATCGAAAAGGAAGGAAAAACGAAGGTCAAGACGGACAAAAGAAAAAAAAATAAAAGGAAAACCAAAGCAACCCAGAGCGCTTCATTTCAGAATGGAAGAAGATTTCCCACCGTTAAGGTGAAAGGAAACGGAGGTGACATCCTCCTTCCCAAAGCAGCCCTGGGAGCTCGGGGTATGAAAGAAACCCACGAGGTGGAGTTCAAGTCAGCCATCTTCTCTCCCTCGCTCCTATTCCGGGTCCTGTAAGAGATGCCGGCTTTGCAAATACACACGCGTTAGGCCTTGAAACAGGGCCCCGAGAAGGATGAGCGAGAAAGAGAAAGGGGCGGAAAAGGGAGCGGGGGAGCGG
>JANIJG010020249.1:0-27308 GCA_024611175.1 Megaceryle torquata | reverse complement strand
GTGCTGAAAGGCACAGGAACCACCTGAGCCACGCATGGCTTAGAGGCTGGTGCCATCGGGTGGCTTTTGCTTTCTTTGATCACGTGGCACAAGGCCTGTTGGCAGCAGAGTGGAACTGTCCACAAGGGGGAAAAGTTTTTCTTGGCCAGGAGTTAACTGAGAAAAAAAAAAGGAGAGTTTACCTCCTTTGGAAGAAGAAGCAAGCATCTCAGGATGAGTACAGGGATCTCATTATGTCATGCAGAGAAAGAAATTAGAAAGGCAAAAGCCCAGCTGGAGCTCAATCCAGCCACCGTCATAAGGGACAACAACAAAAAAATTTTACAAATCCATTAACAAGTAAAAGAGAGCCAGGGAAGATATCCATCCTTTATCGGATGGGGGGGGGACACAACACATGTTACAACCAAGGAAGTCGAGGAAAAGGCTGAGATAGTAATGCTGCCTTTCATTCCACCTTTATTAGTTACACCAGCTACCCCCAGGGTAGTCAGCCTCCTGAGCTAGAGGATAAGGATGGAGAACAGAACAACCCCCCACATAATCCAGAAGGAAGTAGTTAATGACCTGCTACAGCACCTGGACATTCACAAGTCCATAAGAGGAGCTCGCCAAGCCTCTCCCCATCATTTCTCAACAGTCTTGGCTGACAGGGGAGGTCCCAGATGACCAGAGGCTTGCCAATGTGATGCCCATCTACAAGAAGGACCGAAAGGAGAATCCAGGGATCTACAGGTCTGTCAGACTGACAGTACCTGGAAAAATTATGGAGAGGTTCATCTGAGGGAGCTCAGATGGCAAGTGCAGGACAGGCAGAGGGTCAGGCCCAGTAAGCTTGGGTTCAGGAAAGGCAGGTCCTGCTCAACCAACCTGATCTTGTTCTGTGGCCAAGTGACTCACCTAGTGGATGAGGGAAAGGCTGTGGACATTGTCTACCTGGACTTTAGTAAAGCCTTTGACACCAGCTCCCACAGCATTCTCCTACAGAAGCTGGAAGCTAACAGGTACAACAGGTGGACTCTCTGCTAGGTTAAAAACTGGCTGGATGGCCAAGACCAGACAGCTGTAGTAAATGGAGTTAAAGCCAGTTGGTGGCTGGTCACCAATGGTGACCCCTCCCAGGGCTCAGTTTTAGGGCTGGTCTTGTTCAGTATCTGTATAAATGACCTAGATGAGGGGATTGAGTGCTTCCTCAGCAAGTTTACAGATGACACCAAATTGGGTGGGAGTGTCAATCTGCTAAAGGGTAAGAATGCTCTGCAGAGGGATCTGGACAGGCTGAATTGATGGGCTAAGGCCAAGTGCCAGGTCCTGCATTCTGTGATAAAGGATACATGACAGTTCAGAATATATATTCTTAAAATGTAAATTGTTTTTGTTCTGTGGTTGAATTGATTAAAGTTCTACAGTTTTGTAATTAAAAAGCCACACTAACGATAATTAGGGGGGAAAGCATCTCACAAACTGGTATTACACAAAATCACTTGAACTCTTACAATAAGTTCTGTAATGGTTGAACTATCACTCAAGAACTGGAGGGTAAGTCAAGCGTAATTATTCATAAAACATTCTTTCTATGAAGGTATGATACTTATGAAGCTTCATAGTGTTTTGGGGATTCATTGTTTTCCTACACTAAGTTTCAACAGCAAACAGGAGGATTTATGCTCTAGTCTTTGGGTTTTATACCATCACCAAGACCAACATTACAGTGTTTATAAATTAAAAGGAATAGTGAAGTCCTTTACAGATTTAATAGAGGTTGTCACATTCAAGAAACAAAAAGCACTGTTTAGGGTAGCATATTTATTATCTGCTTTTTGAAAGCAAGGTAGTAGTGATAATAGGAAGCTTTTCACATTAAGACAACACTTGTCATGGAAGGGCTTTCTCAAAACCAGAAGTCTGGAAGCATTTGTAGGAGTACAGATTTCACTGATCTGATTTGGAAGACTGTTCCACAGATGAATCCTCACCACCATTTTATTGCATTTTATCACCCGTTCACTCAGCGTTAATCCTGGGCTTTGATAGCTGCATTGTGCCAGAATGGCACACCCATGGGACAGTTCACAGTCTGACTCATTCTCTCCTCTGCAAATGTCCATACAAAAAAAAAAAAATTCCTGCACCATCCAAGAGGAACAGTGCTATAAACACTTGTAATTCTTTATTCCTTGGGTCCTTTCCATGTATGCATAACGGCTAAATACTTAAATCTCCTCTGTATTTCTGTCCCAAAAAAACCCAAGCAGTTTACACTCTTGCACATCCAGTTCCAGCTAACTGTAAAATAGGTGACAGTCTGCTCACCTCATTAAGCTTTCTACCTGTGCTTCTTAATACAAACCACAGATAACTAAAATAACACCTGCAGGTGAAACTGTAGCTACAGCACCTAACTACAGTGTGGAATATTCTTGCTCTAGAGATCACATATCAACTATTCTGAATTCCGGGTTATTAACAACAAGAACCACCAAACTTTTAAGTGAAGAGCTACAAAAATGCAAAGCAAGATTACATAGATTTACATTTTAATGAAATAAAATGTCTACCAGCTTCCGTTAGACTGAACTATCTAAGATTTTACAAAGATGAGAGAGTATGCACAGTAATACAGTCACTTGGAGAGTAACATGGAGGTAGAATATTCATACAAGAAAATTTTTCCCATATACAGGAAATGTGAACATATCATGCAATACTTCTGCTATTTTTCTGTAGTAGACTACATTTCACCATTTTTTTTTAATTGGTGAAATTTTAAATTTAAATTTAAGTTTCTTAGTACATTGCACAGATTGAAGGAAAAACTGATCAGATACACCAATCAAAGAAGATTACATTGTTAATCCACTTAATGTAAACTGTACTTGGCCTGATTTAAGAAGTGTAAATCACAGTAGCCCAATTAAGTGTTATGCCCATTTACATTAGCTAGAATCAGACCTACAAGTTTTTCCTGTCTCAATAAACCTCAGTAAGCTTGAAAACATTCAAAAAAATAACAATACTATTACACACAAGACCAACTTCCCATATTCCATTAAGTAGAGAACTCAGTTGAAAAGACTCTTCTCCATGGGATGTAAAAAATTCCCTTAATTTTTTCCCCCTTAGAAGACATAATTTCTAGACTTCAACAATCTGCAATGGACTTTGGTTGTCAGTCTGAAAGTAAAAGATTTCATTTCCTGTTTCACAAGAAACAGGTTTACATTGAAGATGTATTTTGGGTAGAGAAATAACAAAAGGATAAGCCATTCACGACAGCAAGAAGTCACATGACCAGAATCTATTTTGATACTGTATGGATCCTTACCATCCTGTCCCTGCTGCTGTCAAGACTTCAGGGGCAGGGAGGGACTTCACAACTGTTTCTGTACTAAGAAGGAATGATTACGATATCAACTTTTTGCAGGGCTACTGACATGAGGAAACAATCAATTTATGTTCGGGTTGAAAACCAAGATCAAAATAATTATTTGACAAATAAGGCTTGCTTGCAGCTGACTTACAGCCTACATCACAAATCATGAAGCATATTCCGTAGAAAACTAAATCCTTTACTCTTTCAATACTGATTTTCATTTTCCAAATGACACACAATCAGCTAAGATGCTAAGTCAACATGTTTTCCCTTTGGAAATGAAGTCCAGATATATGACTTGTTACAGATTTATGCCTGAGGCATCTAGAAGACTGAACTCCTTGTCATCCAGACTTAGGAAGATTGTTTTTATTTGGTTTAAAAACACTTCACATGTGGTTAATCAATACATGGTTTAGTTAAGTCTTTGTTTAATATACTGATAGAAAACAATGCATTAATAAAGGGATGACATTAATCAAAAAATCACAGTCTGTCAGAAAAGTTTGCATGCATTAGAGCCTCACCAAAACAAACCCTGAAATTACAGAGAATTACTCCTTTACTTGAGGAAAAGCATTTCTGTATTTCCAGACTGAGTACTTCAGAGTTTGTCAATGCTTGTGTTTTGTTCCCCCACAGCAGTCTCCTGTTTGTTTGGGTGGATTTTTATGAAAAATTGGAAAGAAAAGCACTTGGTAACAATAATAACACAATCCTTGGAAAGGAGAAAGTGACATGCACAAGACTCAAGGCTTACATTTTCTTCTACGAACAGATTCTAAATTGACTGTGTCAGTTAAAAAAAAAACAAAACAAAACAAAAAACCAACGTGTAGGGATGTCCAAACTAAAGAAACAAACAAACAAAAAACCAACCAACCAAAGTTTAAGTTTAAAACAAAGGCTTCCTTTGTGCTAACATAAGGTAGTTTTCCATTAAAACAAAAAGAAATGTTAAATACAAGTATTAATCCTCCTTATATTGACTTTATTTACCCCATCCACTTATAATCCAGAAATGTAATAGAAATAAATTTATCTACAGAAGCAAGAAACAAAACTTGTTAGCTTTTTTCCGCCTTAATAAAGGGCTGTATCCATAAAGCTGCCAACTGATGAGGCTTACACCAATAGGTGTTGAACAGACTTCTTGTATCCATAGTACCTCAAAGTCTTTACAGAGATAAGCATAATCAAGCTTTAAAACCCTCCTAACTTCATGCTCTTAGAGCCTTGGAAGTTAATTGTTTCAGTCAAGTGATTTAGCCTATCAAGACGAGGCAAACATGTCTTAAGTTCAACATAAGTCAAAACCAGACTTCTTTGTAGTGTATCTAAGCCAAAGCCCTTAATCTATTAACTTACGTTAGTTAGAAATCCAGTACTTAAGTCTATGCCTTTGCACACAGTCAATATCAATATCAGTATTAAGAAGAAATTAAACAACATAACATAAAAGCAAATATTTCCTCCAAAACAGCAAGTCTGTTTTTAAAAAACACAGGATCTCAGTGGAAATTAGTATTTTCAAGACTACAAGGCAAAATTAACACAACATTCACCTCAATACAGTAAGCAAACAAAAAACACCCACTCAAAATCAATTAAGGAATATAAGGGTATAATATTAAACCAGTGATTATTCCACCTCTTAGAATGTCAAATCTGTCAATTTTACTTTATTTACCTATTTATTATAAAGGTATGTATAAATCAACTCTAGAAAAATCAGCCTTCCATAATTTGCAATATTCAGTATGTTTCACACAATGCCTAAGGAGAAAAAAAAGATACCTCCCTAACTCCAAAAAAAAAAAAAAAAAAAAAAGACTACATCCTTGGTATCAGCAGCTAAACCACATCTGAACTGTTCAGTGTCCCTACACATGCGGCACTGAAACTAAGATAAGAAGGGGAAATCATTGGAATTCTGTGGATCATTAAGGAGCATAACAATTTACAACTGCTGTGCAGCAGCATCGGGGTGTTTACAGTGGCTCTCTACATTATCCAAAGGTTTCATTATGCAAGATATCAACCTGTCTCACTTAACAGCCCAACATAACACATACTTACCCCAGTTCAGAGCAATTCATAATACAACACAGAATGTGTTTATAAACATTGAGCTAGGTCTAAGTTACATTTTGCTTGAAGTTATTTCATTCTAAGAAAGTCAAAACGCCTTTTAGGAACTCAAAAAGAGAAGTGGTGTCACATCTACACACTCAGGGATCATTAGGCGAGCATTTGAGACAAAAGCACCATATAAGACAAACATGAACTCCAGTATTCATTCTAGTTCTGATACTTTTCTACCCTAACAGCATTTTGGCAAGACCTGGACATCCCTCAACACAGCATTATTCAAAACTTAAGAAGCTATTTATATGAAATAATATGTTTGTGTATATATATGTTTGTGTGGTTTTTAATACCAACACACAAATACAAAACAACAATATGCAGTAAGCTTTCTTAAGTGTTGCTCTCTCATAAATTACAGTGGCTTCTTTTTGTTCTCTAGGTAAACAGCATGCAACTGGAGCTTTTTCTTATTCAAAAACACACAGCAGAATCTTTATGGCTCCATCTGCACTTGTATGCTGAACAGGCCAGGAAACAGATGCTGAAGCCATGCAGCATAGCACGCATGCTAAATGCTCTTGTCCCACAAAATGGGTCTGTTTTATCCATAATCTATTTTGGGCTAGTCCCAGGTCCAGGGCTTTCCCTGAGCTGTGTCTTGTTGAGGGTGCTGACAGTGGCCAAAAGCATACCAAGGAGCCCATTAACAATCAAACAGTGCCACAACCCTGGGACAGCGCTCAAGTCCAAGCTCTAAGCCTACTCTGACAACAGGTACAGTCACGGCTGTACTGACCCCAGTGGATGTTTTACAAGTCTCAGACAGCCCACCACAGTTACACTCATAATTTTCATCTTTTCCTATGCAATACAAATAATTTGGGAAATTATCTCCTTGACAACAATATTTATGTTCACTAAGAGAACAGACATTTTTATTACAGCAATGTATCAAGAAGCATAAATTATGTTTTCTACGTACCTATGGCTACATTTTAAAGAGATTATAAATTTACAGTATTTACTCTCTGTTATTTCTAGTGGGAGAAAAAAGTTTTTTATCGAACTACAAGCTTGAAACAGATTCAAATCCGTAATCTAACAGAAGATTAACAAGATCAACCAAGCAGATTAGCTGTTCTTAAGATGCACTTTAAATAAAGAAAACACACAGCTTAAGAAGCACACCTTTTAAAGCTAGACCAATGCAGCTTAGTGCTATGAACCTCACATGCTCTTGAGAACAAAGTTACAGAATTACACAAAGATGGGCACATAGATGTTTGTGACAATAAGAATCCAAATGGAATTGCTAGGTTTGTAATTTTTTAATTGCTATTTTGCCAATACCCAGCACCTCTAATATCCAATTTAGTGAAACTCTGGATATGAGGCACCTCATGAATGATCACTTTTGAGTGTTCTTTTAGCAGGATCCTCACAGACCTCGCTGCTTCCCACCAGGCTGCAACTTATCCACTCCACTCACCATAAGGTGCTGTGGCTTCAGCTGTCACACTGATGCCTGGCAAGCTCTTCTTTCTCACTGTGGCTACTCTATCTGACAAGGATCGGTCAACGTTTTCTTTTTTAAAGATGCTGCTAGTCATTCCTGGAAGAAAATTAATTTTACTGTTGCATGCTTTGGACTCATCTAATGACAATACTTGCCTTCAGGGAATTTTTAAACTGACATTGTATTTGTCAAGCACTGAATCTTTTAATCTAATTTTTCAAGTGGATCCTAGCCAATGGATCCTGGCCACCACAGCACTTAACAAAACACATTTGACTGTCCTCCATGCAATATTTAGGTGGACTTATTATCAAAATGTTGATTTTTATTACCTAATTAGCTTTCTCTGGTTGTCAATACAAGGCATATTGACAACATTATTGAAGTTTTTATGACTAAAAGTCCACAAGTCAAATTCTATGTGTGTATATACAGCCTCACAAAGGAAGACAGGCATGCTCCTTAAGAAATCTGTACAAAAATTCTGTCTAAACAACTCAGTTTGCGTGCTGATCTCATAATTTGTTGTATGACAAAGAAACCCCAGCTCCACAGCTCAACAACCTATTATTTTTTTCAAGATTTTTTTTTTATTTATTTCCAGTGCTAATACAAAGAAAAATACCCCAAATTACTAACTATGTCACAATGACTCCTTAACCCCCCCAAAAGCAAATAGCTCAGACTACCCATCAATCATCCACTTTGGGGGTACTTTCTAAAGGACAAATGATACACTATTTCAACAATTAAGTTTGGCTTGACTGCACTAATTGGGTCTTTTGGACAAATAAGGCTGGATTCACATTCCAGTTTCAAATTAATTTCAATTATTATTGCTTCTCCAGAACACACACAAACTGTAATTGTGCAATATAGAAAGGTTGATGACTACACTTCAAAGAAAGGATCCTTTTTCAAAATTTTCTTTTCATCTTTCCAAACTACCTTTCAAATGTAATTAGTATCTATTTTTTTTTCAAAACTGCATACTTCAGGGTAAATTTACTCAACAAATTACAAAATACAAGTATTATTATGAATTGATTGACAGGAATCAGCTTATTAGTCCTTCCCAGTCATAAAAAACCCCACCAACGAGTTGCAACACAGAAGTGTGTAAATGTAACCTAACACAAAATACAGGCACAATCAAGACAGTAGTCATGACTGTATACATCCAATCCAGATTAAGCCTCAGTCACTTGTCATTTTTTCCTCAGTAGTAGAGGGTATCATGTAAAGAAGGAACAGCTCTCCACAAATAAGACAAGAGATACAAAGGCCATTTGCCTCCAAATCTAAATTCATATATCCTGTAAACCTAACACCAACATTATCATAACAAATAATTGGATTCCTAGCTTTTGGAAGGGATGATTGAAACATGTACACTTGTAATATGAGCGACTACATCTCCAACTAACAGTCCAGGACTTACACTTAAAATGAGAATTCACCAACTGACTGCAGTCTTTTAACACGACCACTCAGAAGTTTTATCAAGATGCTCAGAAGAGAACACGCAACTATTGTGCTACTGTCACCAAGTATGCAATCAATTTTAAGAAAAGACACAGGTTGCAAGCACCGCTGTCTACATTTCTGTAAAAAAACAAACAAACAAACAAACAAAACCCACAAAAACAACAAAACAAACAAACAAACAAAAAAAAAAACAAACAAAACCCCTAAAAAATTTTAAGTGTTACTTGAAGTACTTCTACAAGTACTACAGTATTTTAGGATCACATCCTGCTTGGCATCTCCACCCATGAAGATGTGCCCTTGTAACATGTGTCCATACTATACAAATCTTTATCACCTTTTTTGGCAGGGAATTGGGCATTTTCAAACTTTTCTTCAATATCCCTGATACTTCAACTGATGTCAAGCTGCCATGGAGGAAGATGACAGAGGTCCTGTATCACTGTATAAACCAAGCATGGTTTACTTCAATTTCAGGGGAAGTGATGTAGAACTTTTATTAGATGCTAAACTCAAATATCAAAATAATTTGTTACAATAATAGATACTCCCATGCTCATCTTGCAAAGGGCCTTGATATGATTAACCTCTCATATACAACCATTAGCTTCAGAGTGTCAAAACACAAGCTCACAAGGTTGCAAGAGTACATCTCTTCTATACAGAAGTCCTCCAACCTAAAAGGAAAACGACCTGTTAGGCAATGAAATCAGTGCTCTTCTGATTGGTGAGTAACTTCACTCCAGCCTCTCTCCTTTTGTAATGTAACCAAAGGATCATCAATGGATGATGTGAAGACAAAGGCTATGACTATGCCATGCATAATGACAACAGGATCAAACAAAATCAGGTTCAGCTACTCAGAGCATCTCATACAATGAAAGGCAGCATCATTGGATACAGTCTCAAGGAGTTGTGAACGCACTACTTATTTTTAAGCACATATTTACATTTTGTTTTCAATGATTAAGTGACATTACCCAAACAGGCCTTTTGTCACTGGCTCCTTTGTATCAGTACACATTAGCCAATGGAATTAATACAATAGCCTGAACATCCTGTTTCTGTCTGACTGAAGAAAAGGGGTTTTTAAAAAAAAAACAAAACCAAACCCAAAATGCTGAGTTGGGATTAAAAAAAAAAAAGACAAAAACCAAGCCAAAACAAAAAAATGGGAAAGGAATTACATTTAATTATTCAGTAATATAATATGCAGGTTGAGTCCCTTTTTTTTCCAGTTAGGCATTACTATGTAATAAGGTAAAAGGTATAATATAAAGGTATAAATATATATAAATATATATATACACCTTATAAAGGTAGAAACACAACATTCATTCCATTTCTTCTCGGGAAATCTGACAAAAGTGTATATTGTTTCTGTCTGGCAGACACTATACTACCATAGGGCTTCTTAAAGGCATAACACTGTGAATTCTACCAGGTTTGGAAAAGCACCAGAATGGTAAAACAAATAAGACACACACATTAGCAAAATCGACTATTAAAAATAAATAGCAAGGCAGTAAAGAGGTCTTTAAGGAATGCAGAGGGTCCTCGTGGAGACCAGCAATTACTCCAAGACAAACCAATTCCATAGTGGCAACAAGACTGAAAGATACAGCATGAGTTTGCACTGGCATCACCAGAAGTTTGTTTATAAAACAGATGAACAGAAGGAAAGCTTTTCAACTACAACTCTGTGAAGTTAAACTACTAACCATAACTTTTAAAAGTCAACCATAAGAGCCCCATGCGATCTCAGAAGCCATTTTAAGGCAATAGACTTAAATTCCAGTGTAAAATCCAAATAAGGATAAAAAGATAAAGACACACATGCAGACAAGCATCTAACACCCAGTGTGGGATCTCCAGCTGACATGAAAGCATCCAGACTTTTAGAAATTTAGAGCCTGAACAGCAGCAGAGATTGAAAGGCAGCATTAGGTTTGTTCCTTTTATATGCTAATAATGACATCATACCTTATGTTGCAAGCACACACTATCATGTTACAAAGAAAATTTTTCCAAAGGAGTCTAAGAACAGGGCAAACTGCTCACCTACATATAAGAAGTTTTTTTTAGCCTGTCCATGACATAGATTTCTTTCTGTTCCTTAGTACTATGAATAATTACTACGGAAATATTTATAACGGTTTAATTTATTTTTTTACTTTTTAGAAAAAAAAATTAATCGTTGGTTAAAAAAAAAAAAAAAAGAGATCTACAAAAGAAGTTTTTGAGCATGTAGGAAGCAGCCCTGGACAATTATGAAGTGAAGCAAGGTAAGGCCCTGCTGGAATGTCAGGGACAGGTGAGATTCAGGGACAAATCTTGTATAAACATTCCAGTGCAGTGCAGAGTAGTGCAAAGACACCCTCACACAACATCCCAGAAAAGAAACAACAAAAAAAAAGATGATATAAATACACTCTCCATGCTCCTGACACATACCCAGAAACACAATAAGAGATAATAAATTATGTAACTATTACCATCTACAAACACCACACTCCCTGTATTTTTGACATCATACAGCCCAAAAAATTACTTCAATTTTTTTTTTTTTTTTTAAATACCCGCGTGGTTTGTAGTGACGTGCACAGAAAAGATTCTGAAGAAAAAAAAAAAAAAAAAAAGTGCACTGAAAAAAAAAAAAATAATCTCCACATGAAGAAACGATCCACTGAATTGTAAGAACATGAATATAAGCTTATTTTACCCCCCGCTGTCATTGTGCTGTATCTCATGCACACAAGAATCGAAACTCACATTAAAGCCCACTGTTTTGAAAACAACATGGTTAAAATCTGCAGTCATCTTTCTTCCCCACCATCGACACTGCTATATAAAATCTGGAGAACAGCCTTATACATAAATACAATAAATGGCGAGGGGGAAAAAAGAGAGGAGGAAATAAATGCGGCGCACAAAGTGCTTAATGCATTCTCCAGGCAGGAAACGAGTTCTAATGAAATAGCCCAAAAGCGATTAAAACAAAGCTAAAGGGAACCCGGCGGGGACCCGCCGCCCCAGCCTCCTGCATGACGGGGCAGGCGAGGCGGGCGCGGGGGCGCCCCGGCCGGCTCGGCGCCGGGCCCAACCCGAGTACCCGGGGGTACAGCGGGCGGGAGGGCCCGCACCTGCCGCGGACACCGGCGCCGCTCGCAGAAAGCCCCGCACCGGCCCCGCCGGGCCCAGTACCCCTTTGGGTCCCGCTATCCCCTCAGGCTCAGCCACGTCCGCGGCGGCCACTCACCTCGCAGAGGCGCGCACTGCGGCTCCGCGCCCGGCGGCGGGCTCCGAGGGAAGGCGGCTCCCGCGCCGCGCCGTTGCCGAGCCGGGCAGCGGCTGGAGTCACCCCGTCCTTGCGGCAGACGGCTCCCGCCGGTGGCGGCAGCCCCTCCGCGCCCACGGCGGGGCGAACGCCTCCCCGCGCAGTGGCGCCCACGCCGCCCCCCCGCCCCCGCGCCGCCTCAGCGACGGGGCTGGGCCCCGCGCCCCTTCGCTGGTCTCCGCCTCCGCGCCGGCATCTTCCCCTCGATCACCGGCAAGCACGGTAGTACAGGGTCTCGGGTGGCTGTGCCAGGGCCGAGGCCGCAACTCCGCGGGCGTGGGCAGCGCCGGGGGGGGGGTGGGGGTAGCTCTCCGCGGACAGCCGCGAACAAAGCTGCGCGCCGCGCCTCCTCCCCGGAGAAAGCACGGCAGGGGGATGCGGCCGCCCCGCGCCCCCCCGGCGGAGGATGCTGCGGAAGTCGCGGGGGGCTAGGCCGCGGCTTGGCGGCCGCTCGGGCCCCGCCGAGGGAACGGGCTGCGGCGCCCGGCGCGCTGCGGTTGAGCCCAGTCCCCACCGAGAACCGCCCGGCCAATCCCGCCCCGTGCACCCAAAATCGGTAACTCCGGTCAGTCTGGGGAGAAGCCCTTCCCGTGCGGATCGGGGGGGAGCTGGTCCTGCAGCCGCTTCATGTTAACCGCTGGTCGCGAGAAAGCACTGCTGAAATGACAATTTCTTTTTTAAATTCCCATAGAGTTATTAACACTGACAGCTATCAGTGTCATCAACGTGAATGTGAGCCAGCCTTTATCATTTTTCAGTGTCAATTATCCCGTCTGTTGAAGCATTTAGGAGCCATCAGCTTGTGCATTTCCTACTTTTTCGGCAATTTTACTTGTGCTTTGTATGTCACACTGAATTCGGGAATTTTTTCATAGGAAAATGTGGTTACAAAAAGTGTCTATGAAATGATAGCTCAGAATGCACACAGTAATTATCAGAGGGCCAGTGACGTGAAACAATGCAGAACCACAGCCCAACAAAAACACAGTAATATGTGTTTCCAGTGACAGGAAAACGGACACAATAGACTTATTCTTACGTGATTCAGGTTATGGTTGTTACTATGAGACCGCACCTCATGGTTTGTTTTCCTTTCTGAGTCACATGAAGGTAAAAATCTTAGCACAAGCAATGAACACATCAGTCCTAACTGTTTTGTATTCTGCATCTGTTTTCTAAATTATATATGTCTATTGATATATGGACAACAAAATGGATTTCTGTAGACACCATTCCTTCAAAATCAGCAGCTGGCAACTACATTAAATTAATGTATATATAAATACCAGGTTACTTTTATATAGCTTATAGCATACTCACAAATTCCTGGGCTTGAAATCCTTCCTGTACAGCACCATTGTCTTGGGCTTCCGTAGAAGGAGGGAATTTGCTTTTCAGCCTTTCTGTATGATACTAGACAAACTGCTCCAGATATGAGCGCATGTGGCTGTATTCTAAGTAGGTCAAGCCATGAAAGTCACCAACACTCTTCTATGTATCCGACCAACACTCTTCTATGTATCCGAAGCATTAAAACTTTGTTTCAGTTCTTTTCTGTGAACTGCATACCTATTGGCACTTAGTTTAAACATCCTTAGTGCACACGATTGGGGTACAGCTGACCAGTCTTCTACAAAAATTCCCTGAATCCTTATAGTTAAAAGAGTACTACTCAGATTTGGATGATCATATACAGATTAGTAATGATTTGGGCATTCTTAGATACGTATCTCTCTATTCAGCAGTACCTTGATTTGGCATTGACAATATAATGCCCATTTTACTTTCGGGAATAAGATTAAAAGAGAAAAAAGGATGTGTGATGCCAAGAGTTTAATAACATAATTATTTGTGCTTTGCTTTTTGTTATCATGACATTTTTATAATGAGACACTGAGAAGATGAAAACCGTTAGTTAATGAATTGTTCTCTGTGGATTTGCGAGCTGTAGAAGCCCTTTGACAGTTTGACATGAGTGCCAACTGTCTTTAAGATTTCTCATCTGTCCTATTAAAAACTACATAAATCATACACTGGATTTTCACTCTTCCTCAGAATGGATCTTGAGAATGCTCTTGTGTCCATGCTAAAAAAAATCCTATTTCCATCAGAAAAAAAAAAGTTATTTCATATGAATCTTTAAATCCCCTTGACTTCCTCCTAAACACAAATGACAGCAATCACAACAAATAATAAAATATAAAGTATTTGTAGAAATTCAGCACTACTGCTTTCCATTAATTACAAACCTGTTGATTCCTGTGCCTATATTTCTGATATATTCACATTATATGTGATGCACCGAGCACAGCTCTTTATGAGCAGTTCCTGTGTCTGAATAGAGTTCACAGAATCACAGAATGGTAGTGGTTGGTAGGGACCTCTAAAGATCATCTATCCAACCCCCCTGCCAGAGTAGGATCACCTAGAGTAGATCACACAGGAACAAGTCCAGGCAGCTTTTGAAAGTCTGCAGAGTTGGGTGCACACTAGAAAATAAACACATTTCACAGAGGAATTGCTACTTCTGTCTTCCTGGGTGTTTACACACCCACGGACACTATTCTAAAAAGGAAGAGGGTAACTTTCCAGGCATCTGCTGAGTCAATGAGTAGTTAACCTTCAAGACACACACACACACACACCCCAAAAAAAAAAAAAAAAAAAAAAAAAAAAGAGAGAGAGGAAACCAGTCTGCTTTTCTGCAGCAAGCAGCTGTCTTTTCTCCTCTTTCCAACTCTATTGCTTCCCCACCCACACCTGGATCCACCTCATCTTTCCTTTGCTGAAAAGTTCATATGAAAGTAATCAACGTGACAGAAACTCATACAAAATCAGCTTTGCCCAAGCAGGTATTTCTACTGTTTTTTGCTAGGGCTCTAATAACATTCTGTAAGAGTTGTGCAGTGCACAACGCATGGCAGCATCCTTATGGACTGAGAAATGTCCTTTTAAACTCAAGTTACAATGTATTTGAGGCAAAGCTATTATAAAACAAAAATTGGAAAAACTATATCACTCACCTGGCAAGTAGGACCTAAAAAGAACTGAAGTAGTGCTAGAACACTAAAACTTCCAAAGAATATTAGTGTTATGTTCCTGGAAGAAGTTTCACTGGAGAAAAAAAGAATTTTCAGCCATCCCCAGAAATTATTTAGTAAAAAACACTGCAAAATGCTACAAACAGTAAAAATCTTTTTCCATAAAACTAAATTAGATATCCAAAACGTCTAATTAATGCTCTTAACGTTCTGTATACGATGAGAAAGGGATTTTTATCTGCTCTAACTCTGGACATTGGTAACTTAAGAAAAGAGGACATATACTTAATGTAATTCATTAGACATTAATATGAAAAAGCAATATGCATTTTGTCTGGCAGTATTACTTAATTCCCACACAAATACTTAAGAGATGAGTACAGAAAAAGAAAAAGGTATTTTTTCAGCAAACAGTAAATAAAGAAAGTAAAGCAATACTCTAGTACTTCCCATCTCCTTTCTGTTCCTTTTGGTTAATATTTAGAGCAAAAAAAGAAGGACTTGGTGAATCACTACTGAAGGTCATCATCTAGCATCATGTGATCAGCAGCAGAGTGTATGAAGAACAATACCCTTTGAGAGGGTAACTTTCCTATGCAACATCTAGAAGCATTAAAATACAAGAAATGCTGTTCCATATTATATGAAGATTTCAAATTTTCCCAGCAATTCAATTATCTGCAAGACAATGGGCCAGGCTGAATACTCAAAGCAAAACTTTCTTTGCCATGACCATTAAAAAGCCAAATATAAAAAAGGCTAAAAGGATCAACTGAAAGAACATTCATGCGGTATGGAAATAAAATGTTTCACAAGACTTCTGGACATGTTACTGTGCAGCAGGTGAAAGTATTAATTGAAAGAATCAGCTGAGGTGCCAAAATCTGCAGGACATACTCTGAAGCCTCTCCTGCCTCTTTTGTGCTGCAAAAAAAAGACTTAATGAGAGTGAAAACCCCAGCTGAGGACTTCTGAGATATGAAAGAGTCCCTTTAGTGACTGTGGAGTTGTCCATCCCATGGGAGGCCACACGCCCCTGCAGTCTGAGCAAAGAAAGGGGAAGGCATGGGGAGGGCACAGGGAGGGAAAGCACGCCTGGGGGTTGCTGCTCCAGCCACCTGCAGCTGGGTCCACGGGCCCTCAGGAGCTGTCACCATCTGGTACTATCTGGTGCCAGGGCAAGCATTTACCCATCCAGAGAGTCAAAGGGCTTCACAGCAGCTCTCCACTTGTCTGGTGTACCAACTGCACTGGGCCATCTGGGCTGCCCTGGTTAAAGCTCAAATCTGCAGACCCTAATTTGGCAAAACTCCCATGGATACCTCTCAGTGCTTACCTGAGCTGGCCTTCTGGTCTCGGACCCAGAGGAACATTAATGCATAAAGCAAAAAAACACATGGCCAAGTTTTGATTTAGAAAAAAATAACTCATTAATGAGAAGTATATTAACTGCAAGTACTAAAGCAATCTCCTACCAATAACTTTTTATGAAATTATAGAAGTAGTTATTGGGTACAGAAATGAAATCTGCTGCAGTTCCTAATGCTTCCAGATAGTTACTGATTTAATGCATAAAGATCACTGAATTGGTCTTGAAGTTATGATGATAAAAGCAATTGTCAGTTTCTGTTAGTACTTGCAGAGATTTAATTTTAGAACTTAGAGAAGTAATATAGGATTAGATCCACACTGTATCCAAAGTCATACTGAAATGTCACTTGTAAAACATATTTTCATGATCTAGCTACTTGACTTATAAACATGTCAGTCATATACTGCAGAGAAAGCCTGCAGTATATGTAGGCTGTATTGAGGTAGTATGGTACAGCATCAATGGACCATGCTTTTGTAAAATCAGGAGGGATCCATAACTGAAGAAAATTAACACCTTGTTCTCTTGGAATATTCTTGCAGGTAAAAGGAGTCTGTGTGGAAACAGTCCAACATCATGCTAAGAAGACAAATGAAATAAAGACTGTAAAAGTATTAAGACATTAGTGGGGCTGAAAAGAGGATCACAAATCTGTATCAGAACCCTGGAGAATTTAAAGATCTGTACTGACAGTACTGGAACAATTCCTGGTTTTCCCCCATGAAGGGAGAGTAGAAAAGGCTCAAGAAGGTGGTACAGAACTGCCACATCAAAAATATCATTAGGATTGAAATCCCTGAGTATTTATCTGGTGTCCTTCATGTTAGTTTACATCTTTCTAGACAGTATCAAAGGTTATTTGAATTAAACATTTGGTCAATTATTTGACTAAAATATTCAAATGATGTCTTTAAGGAGTCTTACAGCTTCCCACAACAGCAACAATTACCATGTAGATGCATTTAGTAAGCAAATACAGCAGATATTAAGTGAGCAAGCTATACTACCAGTGAATTTTCTTTAAATGATTTGAAGAAAGCAGTAATTTCTCTGGCAATCAGGCAGGAGGTTCCCTAGTGACTTTAATTCCTTCTGCATCTTACAAAGGATTGAATGTGGAACTAGCAGAGCTGGAAAGTGCCCCTGCAGCTCAGGCAGGAATAATATACTTCTCACTGTAAGTGGAAGCTTCTCTTCAGGAGACACTCGTGCTTCACTGCTCTTTATCAAACAGGGTAACACGAATATATATTTCACTAACAGGCATGATCAGCAATGGAAACTCAATTTATTATGAATGGAGAGAGAACTGTCAAACACATAAGCCACATTTATCCTGCACAAACCAAATAAACGTCAATGCCAGAAAAATAAAGCCACTCTGAAAGCCTGAAGAATCAACAAAGAAGATTTTTGCCTTTGCCTAATCCAGCTAAACCTTCTTAAGGTCCCATTCAAAATAGATACTTGACATGATTTCTATCCACAACAGCATTCTTACCCATTATATCCTCTTCCATTTATGAAAGGGCCACAAGTTTATATTTAAGAATCCACAGTGGTGTACAGATACCAAGACTGTTATTTTGGCTAAGAATTCAATGCAGAATGGTGAAAATTACCAGAGCTTTACCTTCCCAAAGTATTTTCCCAAATTTATAGAGAGAAGATTTTCTTTCAGTGACTGCATAATATACAAATGTTGGTGGACTTAAAGACAATGTTCAGTCAGTTTTCTGTGTAGAAGTGTCACCATAACCATATGCAACACCATTACAAAGATAACCACAAAATCCTAACAGCCATAAATATTATCTCACTTCCTGTTGAGGCTCAAAGCAAAAGGGCTAATCTTGTATTTTGATATTTTTACCTTGTTCTTACTACAACGTGTTATACAACTTCAGCGTTATTTTTCACCTGACATTTTTTCCTTGGCATCACATGGAAAGACAGCAGTGGCAAACCATTAGTTTGTAACAGTAGCAACATACATCCCACAAGAATATGAATCTAACTTATTCTATTTTTTTAAATATAGTGTAGGCTATCTGACCACCTTGAAATGTTGCAACCTATCCATTCCTAATGTATATTCATTTAACAGTATTTCACTGGGCAGCTCTACTGTGTGAGCCCAGACTTTTGTTCAAAAATCAAACCTTCAGAATAATCACAGGAGTAGAAAGAGACCTGTAGGTCCACCTCTCTCTTACAAAGTTTACAACAAATATTATATACATAACTTTTTTTAACATTTCTCTACCTTATAATAGAAAGGTTTTAGAAAACTCAAAATTCTGTTCAGATTTCTAATATTTGTTTTACATATTACAAAAAAAAAACCAGACAAGCAAAAAATTAGAGTTTTGAGGCTTATAGATTCTGATTGCTGAGCCCCAGTGATGTGTTGGTGTAACAAACAGTACAACCAAGAACGGGGACCTCAGCTGAACAACAAATATAAATAAGGACTCCAAACTGAAACCACAACGAGGCATATTAACATGCCACAAAGTGCTTGTGCATAAAGTATACTCTTAAATTCAGACAGGAACTTAACTGCTTATCTGAAGAGGGACGAATTTCAAAATGCACTTCAAGTTAAGCCAAACATCAACAGGCACAAACATCACATGTATCTGTGAAAAACAATCACATTGCAAATTTAAAAACTGTTCAGGGGAAGAGTGTGATGACACATATGGAAGAAATGACAGTAGCAAGGAGCATTAGAGGAAGAAACAATACCAGAAATCTTCACACTGACAAAGAATAACAAACAAATATTTGGGTTTACAGAGTAAATAAAAATACAGTAAGAAAATAAGAACTCAAGAGTGATCAACAGTACAGCTAAGTCTTGTACCCAAATTGCTATCTGCCTGTGTTACCTGTATAAAAGAAGACTGCTGGTATATACTGCGGTGTACTGCTGAATACCCAGTAATGCTTATTCATGTAATCTGTGTACTGGAGATTAAACCTAAAGCCTTGCAGGTAGTCCTTAGAAGAGCAGAGCAAAGAAGAACAGGAACTCCTGAAACATTAAAAACTCAAGGATAAAAAAGAAAAATAAGACTCAGACCAGTATTACCAGCCTTACCAGTACTTACCATAGTTACCAGTATGGCTGCACAAACTCCAAAAATTGAAGCATAGAGAAAAGAAATCTCTGCAAGTATTTACAGTTTTAAATATTCTGATACACAGATGATACACTGCAAGGATATCTGGAATGCAGTTTGAACAGATCAAAGTCACTCTTATCCTAAACATATTTGGATCAGGAATACCTGTCAAGTTTCAGCTAAGCTAACATCACTGTATTAGGCAACCATTTAAATCCCATGCCAGATTTTGGGCTGGTATGTAGTTTCAGAGCAGGAATCCGAACTACCGCATGGCAGTTATTCCAGGAGTAACAAAACTATGTCCAAGCATTTCCTTACACTGACGAATGTGGCTTTGCTTTTGTAGCAATGTTACTAAGTTGAGGTAGGCAGCACACTGTTTTACATCTGTGGCCTTGCCTACTTTGCTTTATTCAAAAATTAAAATGTCATCTGTCTTCTTTATTTTACAGTAGAATTCACAGGGTGTATCAGACTTGCCATATAAACACCCCTCTGTTGGTTTCTGTTGATAGGTGAAAGCCTTAGTTTTGTGGTTTACAACAATTATTTTACAGGGCAACTTAAGAGCCTTCACTTACACCCCATTTACCCAAACTTTGTTTATAATAAAGTCTCACCTTCTAATCTCTGAAGCAAATTACCAAACCGTGTATTATGAAATTGGGATTTACACATCGATGAACTGAAAGTACAGATGTAACAACACAGCCCGTGTACTACACCAACAGGTACCCCGATTTCCATAGTGAGGTTTTGCCTGATGATGGACTGATGGCATCATGCACTTGCAACCTGTAGGAACTATTCTCCATTGCCTAGTATCTTGTATGAAATGCTACCTCCCAAATTTAGTGGTTTGCATGTGTTGCACAGATTCATAGAGTTGTAGAGATTCATATGGATGCAGACTGCATAGAGTGTTATCATCATTCTACAAAGAATATTCTTGCAATGACAGAGTGCAGTCTACACACATTAAAATTTATCTCACTCTAGTGCAGGGGACAAAGATGCCATTACTCGACAACAGATACTGGAGATTTTTGATCATGTTTTAGGCTATGTAAGTGATCTGGCTATGCAGATCACTGGTTAGTGACCAGATTAGTGAAAAGTGAGTATTCTGCAAGGTGAATATTTGTACCTGGATTTTGCCACTGAATAGGAAAAGGACTCTAAATTCTGAAAAGACTGTTCTAATCAGATTTGAATATCACACTTCATTCTACACTAATGTATCTTATTAAGCATGAGTGGAATTAAATTCCTACAAAAAGCAGAACGAGGCAGGGAAAAAAAAGGTAGTAAATGTTACTTAGTTTAGCCTTTATGGCTAATTCATGGTACTTTACTACACTGTTATCAAAGGTGTCTGAATAACTTCAGTAAAGTGGTATATTTTGGAGAATATTATTACTGTATACTTGTTAAACCTCTTAATTTGCCTCAGTTTACACATGATTTAGAAAAGCTTGGTGAAGATAGTATTTATGTCAGGTATTAGGCCTATTTTTTTCTGAGAAGTGCTACAAGGACACATGAGCAGAAAGTGTCAGGAAAAGAAATATTGTTTCTCCCCCACTAAACACACTAATATAAATCTTAAAAATTAAGCAGTAGCAGGACATTTTTTGCTTATACCTTTGAACTGTACCATATGGTTGACGCTCAATTAAGCAAAGATTTATCAGTCCCTGATGGGAACGTGTCCAGGGCTTGTTATTTTGTCAAATCCTTGAATCAGAAAACTAGAACTGAACATACAATTTTCTGGACTCACACAAAATACCATACCCATTCAAATATTTAAATGAAATGAGGAAAATTTAATGTATATTTTCTTGAGTATGCATTTCTCAATTTTAGAATGAAAATATACCAGTGCTATAAAAGCTACAAAAAGGCAGTTTCATGTTACAGCTTTAGAAAAGTTAACATCTCACCATCATCAGAAAGATGAGATCCAAATCCCTACCAAGTCTCCCCAAGCAGTTCTATCATTTACTTTACATCTCCTTTAGCAATCACCAAATTGCATGGCAAAGAATGTTCTCTTCACTAAAATGACAGAATATCCACCCAGTAAAAGTGTGCATTTTATTGCTGAGTTAGCAGATTGAATGAGTTCATCACACCGTCTGAATGGCACAAGATTTGATATGACAGGCAAGTAATCCCATGATTGGGAAAAGACAGCAAGGGAGAAAGGAATGTGACAATGTCTGCTTGAAAGAACAATGCTGTTATTCTAATCTAAATACTGTTTTCTACTCCCTGGACACTTTGCTTCTGCTTTTAGCTGTATGCTTTGCCAGTTCATTTACATCACGCCAAGTGGAGCACTAAATTCATGAACAACAGACAAGTCCACGACTTCAAGTCCAAAAGTGCTAAAAGTGGATTTAGAAATAAGAAATTCAGAATTAAACCAATAGGAATTTTATCTGAGTCCTGGAGAGGATATCAAGATCTGGAATGTAAAATACTGTGACTGCATAGGAAAAGATGCAACATTTTAATTCAAGACTGAATATTTCATTTATTTGATGATGGACCCAGACATAGATAAAATACCAGACTGAAGTAGGTAATTAATTTTTTTTCCCCATCAGATTGAGGAAATAGAAATGTAATAAGAAAGTTGTTTACAGTGAAAATCCTAACCCCAAAATTTGTCAATAACAAAGTCAGTCAAACTTAAAGCTTTTATGTTACATTGTAAAAGCTTTATTTGAAACTCCATGTAAGACTCTATGGTTAAATTCTGCTTTTATAGACAGATGGTAGAGCTTTTTCTTTGCTTGTTTATTATAAATGTACTTGAGTGCATCTATTCAGTTTACTGAAAACAACTAAAACATAATTTGCAATATTTTAATCCACAAGGCTTAATTCCTTTGCAATCACAATTTCAATGTAACAACAGATTTCACTGTCGCTATTGCTACAAAGGGATTAAACTTTCCTGTTGATTTCGTATACTGGGGCGGGGGGGCAAGTAACTGATGGGCTCAATCAGTTTTGTTTGAAGGTTTTGGTTTATTTGTTTTTTTTCCTTTTCATAAGTGTCACCTCATCATTGCAATTCATATTTTCAGAAATGCTGGAATATTCTTCTACTATAAAAAACTAGTCCTGTTTTTCCATGTCACCAGTTTACTGAGATAATGGAATACTCATGGAATGAAACTCATGGAATACTAAACTTCTAGTGTAACAAATATAATATGGGAATGAAGAATACCACTTAAAACCAACTTCAACTGTAAATTTACTATCAGCACTATAAAAAAGAAGTATATTTACAGCATTTAGGTGTTCACATAGTTTACAGAATAATACTGGTGCATTGCAAATTATGGTTGTTCTACTTCCATGACCTGTCTCATTGGGTTCCATTAAACTCTTTGAACAGGGGAGATGCTTCTTGACAGATTAGTGTAGACTTTATTAACTTAACAGAGAGACTCCACAAAAACTTAACTGCTGGTCTGGCATTAAGTCTTTTTATCATTATTACTTTACACATACAGTATAATTCAGTAAAGAAGCTTCAACTATTTTTGCAAAACATAGCCTTTCTACACTGGTAAGACACTGTAGGAGACTGACAGAAACATTTTTAGCTAGATGTATATCAAGGGACAAATGAAGATATTATGTGATTTAGCTGAAGTTATTCAGCACCTTAACTGGAACCCAAGAATTCTGATTTCAGTTTCCCAGCTAGCATACATTGATATGAAATATCTGGCATTATATGAACACATGAATTTCTAGTTTTCCATTCTACGGCACAAAGTTACACTCTCTCTACAGTCTGTTTGCATTGTGCATGTCCAGAGCTTTCCTAATTTTTTTCATATTTCTTGGAAAGGCTATGAAGGAATAGACAGAGGTCATCTATGACGTTGCTTCCAAACATTTTTAAAATCCAAAGGATAAATAGTACTTAGGGAAAGAAAAAAATCTAAGGAAATGTTGTTTTGGTTTGGTTGGGTTTTGGGTTTTTTTTGTTTGTTTGTTTGGTTGGTTTGTTTTGGGGTTTTGGGGTTTTTTTGGGTTTTTTTTTGGAAAGGCATGCAATAAATATTTAGTATTTAAGCAAAAGAAGTTGTACTAAATTAAACTGTTACCATATGTACCATCTTAATTTAAAATATTCACTAGAAAAATCATAATATGGACTAATTCCTGATTTTGCCTGTCAAAAGTCAATGGCACATAGCTGCTAACTCACACAAAAATGTATTCATATGAGGTTTTATTTTGCTTTTTCTAATTGCAATTCTTTACACATGATCAGACCATCAGCTCTTCAGGATACCACCAGAGACTGTGGATCATGGATTTAGTCATATAGATCTATTCCATCCTTCTGCCTTAAGGTAGAATGAATTATGATTGAACTGTGAAGGACATCAGAGCAAATGACAAGAATAGTGTCTTTGTTCACAAATTTTATGAAGAATAACGATTACCTTGAAAATGCAGTGAAATGACAGCTTTACACTTTTGGTGTTCATAGTTATGAATTCCGATTACAAAATAAAATAGACCCCCAAAATCTGTCCTAGTAAACTCAGCTATTAAGTGCTACAGTCTTCAGTAAAAGCCAACATTAATTCAACCTTTCTATGATTCAGTAATTTTGACCATACAGGTAAGAATTTGTGCTCATTGCATGCTGCAGCCTACCAGTTACTGAAAGATATTCCAGCTCTCTGGTAATTTTTTTTTTACATGGTCTGACACTGCCTTATTGAATACCATTGTGCATTCTTTCCATAGTCACACAAATCTTTATAAGTGGCAGGAAATGTCACTAAGAAAGTCTCCAGTGCTAGAACACATACCTGTGGGGTTTTTTTTAATCAGAAGAAAAACATCAAATTCTGTATAGTGTGAGCAGGCTGTCAAAGGTCAACATTAGCAGAAGAATTTTAATGTTATCTTTAGATAAATATAATTTATTCATCAGTACTTTTTTTTTTTTTTTCAGCAGGAACCCAGGATATTGTTTACTGTTTGACGTAGAGTTAAGAACACAAAACCTGTCAGCATTTAAGGAAATAAGGTCTGAAGGGAGAAAAAAAAAAAACTATAAAGCTGTATTTAGGGCAATTGCATTTTAACGTAATTAAATACTGCACCATTTGTAGTACAGAAAACACTGCATTGTTTGTAAATGCAGTTAAGCCTTTTAATCAGACCATCACCTTTTCATAAGTACGTAAACAAAAATGACAGCTGGTAGGGAAAAATAAAACAATTAATTTTATAATATTGCTTAGATAAACTAATTTCAGGACGTTCAAAACAATAAGCAGTGGTATATTTTGGTGAGTGCATTGTTTTTAATATAAACTAAACTCTGCTACTTAAGATAACTGTGTTATCTGCATTAATCTCTGTTACTGATGCAAGTTGTTTTAAGAGGTAACAGATCAGATTCTCTGGTGTGGAACTGGTATTTTGCACTACTCTCCAGTTTACTCCATTAGACCTGCAAGGATCCCAGGGTAAAACTGATGCTGACAGTATAGGTTATGCTTCTCTCCTTTTTCCCTGATGCTGGCATAAATCCAGGCTCAGATCTCCCATTCATACAGTTCAGTCCCCACAGCACCACCATGTAGAGGAGCTTTTGTCTAGCAATGGACATGTGAGCAATCCAGCCTTCATTAGTGAACAGGACGTGTTGCAAGTATGCGGCCTCAAGGTCAGCCACGACTGAAAACAACTCCCGGGATGAGAAGGAGGGATTGCAAGTTGGAGATAAGGGAAGATACTGCTGTGTGAACTGTAAGGGAAGAGACTACTGTGTGCCCGCTGCGTGGACAGCCAGAAATCACCAATCATGTATAATCAAGGGTGCATGGATTTTAAGTAGTGACCAATCATGTAGGGGATAGTAGCGCATGTTAGGGATAATGAGATAGATAAGCAACTGGGTAACCCCTAATAAACAGCATTCGTTTGATCACATTGGTCTGTGTGCGATTGTCCATTAGGGTCTCCTGCACCACCACAAATTTCAAAAAGATAACAACGCTTTCCCCCTCACTGAAGAATCAATTCTGGACAAAGTGAAGACACGAACTTAAAGTGGAAAAAAAGGCAAGCTGTACTCTCGTTTAGTGCATGCATCTGGTTTACAGCATGTGTCAGTCTGCAACTCCCAAGATTTGGGCCACAGTCTCTAAAGCTATGCAGCAGTCTCTGGTTATTCTCACAAAAATAGCACAGCACTTCAAAGAGTGCACAATGCTGGTTCAGTATAGTATAAGACAAAATCATTCCAAAAATATAAGCTGGCCTTTGATTATATTTGAAAAGACAATGTTTCTTGTAAGGACTGCACAAACCATTCCTGAACTCACATATAAAATGTTTATTAAAATGTAATGCTTCCTATGTGATGCCTTTGTGTCCTATACATCTCTGATTTCAACCTGAGGCTAGTCGTCTGACTGTCTGATGGCGTTCTCCTGACTTCTTGTTTCCTTGTTCTGAAGAATTCATTCTTCCAGTAACAAAGTGAAAACACAACAGCAGTCATTTACCTCTCCCATCATGTTAGTGTTTTACCCTTAGAGACTTGCACTTCAAAAATAGGCCAGCAGATATACTAAGCTTATGTGTTACTGGCATTAAATCAGGAGGCAAGCCCTAGCTCAGAATTTAATTCTCTTTTATAAAAAGCACTTAAATAGGATTTACAGCTTTCAATGTTTGAATTTAAAAATAGGGGAAAAAAAGTATTACTAAGCACATTGCTATTATTTAACAGCTGAAATTTGTAATATTACATATTGGGATTGGAGATTTTCAGCCAGGTAGACAGAACACCTAGAAAGTTGTAATATGGAAAGCAATAAAAGCTATTATAAATATTTTTGCATCTTTACAACCTTTTTCTTAGATTTAAAAAAAAATATATATATTTCCACTGCCAGCTCCTAAAGCATGAGAAAAGACATAAGATAATTTTTCTTTAATTTTCACAAATTTTATGCAATTGTTTCGCACTTTGTTGAATTACACAGATGTAAACAAGTAAATGTTACTGTTTGTAGGAGTACTGCTTACAGTCTGTTTAAAAATGAATTCAAACACCTAGCAGAATTCACTGTACTCTGCTTACATGAAATACTGCTTCTCAGCAGGAGAGTAGGTCACTGTTCTACAAGTGTGCCAAATGTTCTGGTACAATTTCATTTCATATAAGTGTAAGAGGTGCAAAGAGGGACAACTGAAACAATTACAAACATTTCTGTCATTGCAGGACTATCATGTTTAACTGTTTTAGATGTCATTTAGACTTATTATATATATCCTTAAGTCTGTTGAAAATTATGCATTAGCTTGTCATGTACAATGACAGTTTGATTACACTTGAAGTCTGTATTCCTTTAGTTCAGTGCCTGAAAAAGTGGTATTTGTCTCTGTAAGGCAAAAGAAAGAATGCCTAGTGCCACATTAGGTTTTTAAACTCCTGAAGATATCAAGCTGGTCTGATAAGATGACATGAACTAATTAAGAGAGAAGTTGATTTTTCCTTCATATCTCAGGGTGAAAAAAAGGAGTGATATCAAAGTGTTGTCATTATTTATTGTCCTAATTTCTTAGTACAGCACGTGGAAGTTAAAAATATTATCATTGCACTTTGGCTAACTACTTGCTGAAGTAAACCTGAGTGCCTATTTAAAACAATAGGACTTTTACATACTCCTGAAGGAGAAGATGCGATCTTATGAAATTTAAAAAATGAAATTTGAAAACTGAATTTGGTGAAATTTGAGGGTAGTGGTCAATGGCTCAAAGTCCAGATGGAGAGTAGTGACAAGTGGTGTCCCTCAGGGGTCTGTACTGAGGCCTGTCTTGTTTAACATTTTTATCAATGACATAGACAGCGGGATCGAGTGCACCATCAGCAAGTTTGCAGATGAC